>CM046452.1:54535859-54578102 GCA_025506515.1 Flaveria trinervia | reverse complement strand
ACCGTATTTGTTCTTAATGCATACGTATATCAAATTCTTGCTATAATTTGTCTAATTCTTGTTCTATTCCCTGCGTTACACTCTAATCCATCAAACTTGAGATCTCTGATCCTTTCAAATGGTATCAGAGCAAGGTTCATCTTGATCGATCTAATAATTGATCATTGAAACTGCTATCCAAGATCCAGTTCGATTGAATTAGCATTTTTGCAAGAAACGGTTATAGAGATTGAATTTTCTGTGTTTTTGGGTCATTCATCCTGAGATTTATTCTTGGTTTTCATTGAGTCTGTTTGGTCTGTGTAAAATCTTTTAAAAACTTGAATTAAATTGTATTTGACCTAAAATGACTACTCCCTTCCAATGATCCTCACAATACTGGTTCCTCAACCAAGCCTCCGATGCTGGTTAGGAATGAGTATAACATATGGCAACGACGAATGCTTCATCACCTGTCTGCTAACACTCAGGTTGTTGGACATCAGTGGTACATGGTCCACACAAGCCTATGGTGAATAACCCGGAAACCAATCAAATGGTTCCGAAGAGGAGGGAGCAATACTCAGATGAGGATAAGAAATTGTTTGAGATTGATGCAAAAGCCCATGGAATTCTGGCCATGGCTCTGCCCAATGAAATCTATTCTGGGCTAATGCATTATGAAACTGCCCATGACCTCTGGAATGCCTTGAAAGAAGAATTTGGAGGAACAGATGAGGTCTTGGCAAAAATAGAGAAATCCTTGCCCAACAATATGAGACATTCTCTCATAGGAAGGGTGAGACACTGACTCAACAGTTTGAGCGGTTCTCTTGTTTGATCTCTGAATAAAAATGGTCAACATGAGTACACAAATAGCCAGATGAATAACAGATTCCTCAGATCACTGCCTGAGAGATGGGACACATTACTATTGTCCTACGCTCCAGTGCAAATTTGGACAAACTCTCTCTCACCCACTCCATGGAAATTGCTCACATTTGAGAGAGAGATAGAACAGAAACAAACTGTCATCATCTGGAAGCGCACACTGAGATTTTGTACCAGGAAACACTGCCTTGGTAGTCATGAGTCAGAGTATGCTGGATCAGAATGCCACTATGATGAGCATATTGATTTCACCTCAAACAATTCTAATCATGCCTTTGTGAGTGTTGATTGTCATCCTAGTAATAATAGTGACAATCTATGCTTTATTATGGATGATTTGAAGGGCATTGCTGATGATGATCTAGAAGAGATGGATATTTGAGCCAAATGGCCTTGATCAATATCAGATCTCAGAAATTCTACAAGAGAACTGGCAGGAATTTCCTGGACTCTCTGACAAAACCAAAGTCGGTTTTGACAAGAGCAAATTGAAGTGTCACAAATGCCACAGGCTTGGACACTTTGCAAGAGAGTGTAGATCAACTGGACCTAACTCTTCTGCACCCTTTTTGACTTTTCAAAATAACAATTCACAATCAAAGGGCAAAATTCTGCCGGTTCTAGTCATTCATCACACCCTCATTCTCCTGCATATTTTGTTCCTCAGGGTCAAATGCCATATCCTTATCCCTGCTATTATATGCCACAGTCAAATCAAGTCAAGCTCCTATATACCACAACCTCATGCACTACCAAAACCTCAACCATCTTCATCTCAATCACAACCTCATCACAGCTTCTTCACACCTGGAGTCGTTGACTGGAGTAGCTTACCTGATAACTTGTCTGGTCACACTGAGCAATACTATCCTGGTGCTAGTCAACATGTGGTGAACCACCCTTTTGGAAATCTTGCTCTCATGGCCCTGGAGTCTACTGAGGTTTCCTGTTCAAATGCATCATCTTCACAGGTAACTCAGGTATCTTCAGAGGCTAAAGCCAAGTTATGTTCTGAATCAGCATACTGCTGCCTTTGTCTCTATTAGAGAGGCAAATGTAGCATTAAAAATCAAAAACTTGAGCTTGAGAAAATCATTTTCAAAAGAAAAGCTGAGTATGAGTCTGCTCTTAACAGTAAAAGTGATGAGATTTATAAGCTTAAATGCCAATTAAATGATGAAAAGGCCAAGCTAGAGGTTATTCTGGAAGACCACAGGAGTCTCAAAGAAAAACTTGCAGTGACCCAAGTTGAGTGTGAACGCTGGGTCTCATCATGCAAGGGATTTGAAATGCTTCTTAGCAAGCAAACTGCTTCAAATGTGAGTTTGGCATTGGTTACAACCATACTGCTCCACCAACAGACTTTACTCCTAACTCCATAGTTAAGTCTGAAAGTGAAAGCAATCTCCAAACCACATTATCGTTGTAGTCATTCTCCAATGATAATCTAAGATCAGAGAATGAAACCAGTGTTAAGATCTCAAAAATAAATTGACTGATGCCTAACTACTGAGACTCATATGAAGCTGAGTACTTCAGATGTTGTTCCTCAATGTACCTCAAGTACTGAAAAAGACCCAACATCTGAAAAGCATTTCAAATCAGTTGAAATACAAGGACTAACAACTGCTGAGGAATCCATCAAACAGTCTATTAGGACGGATGGAAAACAGTTGAATTACCAGTCTTCAGCTGTTACAAATCCTTAGTACCTAGTACTGATAGGAGGAAAGTACTGAAGATCACACCTTCAGTAGTTTCCACTTCAGCAGTAAAGATGTCCAAGATGAAGAATAAACCATGTGAAATTTGTGGTAAATTCAATCATCTATCTGATGAATGTTGGTACAAAAAGGGTTTAAAGCTCCAAAGGATGAGCTCATTAAACTAGAAATAAATAAAATGGAAACTGAGTTTAGACCAAGTTTGTACCACAATCATCTCAACCTGATAACCCAAGGCCTTACCCAAATCCACTAAGAAGGATGCGGTTTATCAGAAGAGAGCTGATATTGTTCCTCATGAAAACATAAGACTAAGTCTGTGAATTTAAGAAGGAGGAATGTGTGGGTCACAGGAACTCATCAAAAACAAGCTCTGGAGTGTCAAATGAACTGAAAGCTCGAGCTTCAAATCAGACACAGCTTGTTATGATGGTTCAGCATCTGTTGGGGAGAGTTAACCAACTTGAAACCCATGTGATCAAACACTGGAGAGGAATTCCAGGCCCAAATCCATTTCAGCACCATCTCCATCTTCATCAGCTGTTAATCATAAGAAACCAGCTATGGTTAAATCTTTGATAAAGTAAGTCCCAAAACCAAAAAGGTTTGGGTCTCCGAAGCTAACTAGTTTCTTATGATTGTGCAGGGTTCTTCAGCATGCCCAAAGAAGCATCTGGTATGTGGACAGTGGAGGATCATGCACATGACTGGGAGCAGCTCTCTTCTTTCATGATTCTTACCTCAGAAGAAGGGATTTGTCTCATTTGGAAATGATGCTAAAGGTACATCATTGGAAGGGATTTGTGTCTAATGGAGATATTAGATTTGATGATGTCAACCATGTGGAGAATCTCAAATACAATCTGTTGAGTGTCAGTCAGATGTGTGACAAAAGGACATGTTGCTCTTTTCACAAGCCGAACTGTAGGATTCTGTCTTCCAAGGTTCTGAGCCTGATTGACAAGTACTGGATGATAATACTCTCCCTGAAGGCTAACAGGATAGGAAGAGTAATGCCTTGGATCTGTCAAAGAAAATTGATTTGAGAGGCCATCCATGCTTGTTCTCCAAGGCCTCTCTCCAAGAATCAAACTGTGGCATAGAAGGCTGGGTCATGTTAATCTCAAAACATGAATCAGCTGATCCACAAGAGTTTAGTGAGAGGTCTTCCAATAAAGGAGTTCAATTGTGATGAAATCTGCACTGCATGCTTAAAAGGGAAACAACATAAGTTTCATTCCCAACCATAGAAGAGTCCAAGTCTAATGCCTGCTTACAACTACTGCACATGGATCTTTTTGGTCCTGTGAAGGTAATGAGTATGGCAAAGAAGAAATACTGTCTGGTAATTGTGGATGATTACTCTAGATATGTATGGAACTTCTTCTTGCATTCAAAGGATGAGGTTGCTCAGTCCATTATGAACTTTGTGTTACACGTTGAGAAGCAGTATTCCCTACAGTTAAGTGTGTGAGGAGTGACAATGGTACTGAATTCAGAAACCACACTCTTGATGAGTTTTACTTGTCAAAGGGAATCAAGAGGCAGTATAGCATCCCAAGGACTCCAGAGCAAAATGGAGTAGTGGAGAGAAAGAACAGGACCCTCATTGAAGCTGCAAGGCCATGTTGGCTGATTCTGGTCTGCCACTGACCTTTTGGGCTGAAGCTGTCAATACAGCCTGCTATGTACAGAATAGAGCCTTAGTAAATCAGAGGTTGATGAAAACTCCTTATGAAGTTTTACATCATTTAGCCCCTTTGATTTCATTCTTTAGAGCATTTGGGTGTCCTGTACATTCTCCACAAAGGATCAACTCCAAAAGTTTGATTCTAAGGTGGATGCAGGGTATTTTGTTGGGTATTCATCCACTTGCAAGGCTTATAGAGTATTCAACTGTCGGACAAAGATAGTTGAAGAAACCTTCATGTGAAGTTCAATGAATCCCCTAAGGATACAATTCCACAAAACCTGTGGAGTTGTTTGATCTGGACATTCTGCAATATGTTCCTTATCAACCACCTGCTGTTGCAGATCATATGAAACCATCATCTTCTGTAGCTAGTCATCCATCTGGTGTTACTGATGATGATGATGATATCAGTAATCACCTTTTCAAGTTTAGTGATCAACTGCCTGATTCAGCTAGACCTCGTTCCTGTAGCTTCAGTAGCACAATCCACAACAAATGCTGATGAGATTTCTACAACTTCAACTTCCTTTGAATTACCATCTACTGATTGGTTTCAAGGAAATGCTTCACCATCACCATCTGTTGCTGCTGAGCCTGCTACAAACACTTGCACAGATCTTATTGTGTACCAAGATCTGAAGAATCACCCTATGTCTCAAATCATTGGTGATATCAATGCTGGCGTTTCAACAAGAAGTCAATTGTCAATTTCTGCTTCTATGCTCTCTTCATTAGTCAGCAAGAGCCAAAGAACTATCACATTGCTTTAAGGGACAATGGATGGGTTGAAGCCATGCAGCTTGAGCTTCTTCATTCAAGAAACAGCAAGTGTGGAACTGGTTCCTCTACCCCAGGTAAGTGTGCAATAGGCACTAAATGGGTGTTTAGGAACAAAACTGATGAAAATGGGCTTATTGTTAGAACAAGGCCAGACTGGTTGTACAGGGTTTTCACAAGAGGAAGGTATTGATTATAATGAAACCTTTGCCCTGTAGCCAGACTGGAAGCAATTCGATTGTTTTTAGCTTATGCTGCTTATCACAACCTTAAGTTTTTTCAAATGGATGTCAAAAGTGCATTTTTGTATGGGAAAATTAAAGAAGAGGTTTATGTATGTCAACCACCAGGTTTTGAGGACAATAAACATCCTAATTGGGTGTATAAGCTTGATAAGGCTCTCTATGGGTTGAAACAAGCTCCTAGAGCCTGGTATGAGACATTATCAAACTTTCTTCTGGAAAATAATTTCACTAGAGGCTCCATAGATAAGACTTTATTCATTAAGAAAGCTGGGCAGCATAATCTACTTGTTCAAATTTATGTAGATGATATTATTTTTGCATCCTCTGATCCACAGTTGTGTGATGCCTTTACAAAGTTGATGAAACAGAAGTTTGAAATGAGTGCCATGGGAGAATTACAGTTCTTTCTGGGTTTGCAAATCAAACAAAAGGCTGATGGAATTTTCATTCATCAGTCCAAATACACAAAAGATCTTTTGGAAAAGTTTGATTTACAAAAGTGTAAGCCCTGTTCTACTCCCATGTGCAACACCACACAACTGGATACAGATCAGAAAGGTAAAGTGGTTGATGAACACTTTACAGATGTATGATTGGGTCCTTGATGTACTTAACAGCTTCTAGACCAGATATTGTTTTGCTACATGTGTTGTGCTAGATTTCAGGCTGCACCTAAGGAGTCTCATTTGATTGCAGTCAAGAGGATCTTTAGATATTTGCAAGGCACTCCATCTCTAGGTTTATGGTATTCTACTAGACATTCTGGTAAATTAGTTGCTTTTTCTGACAGTGACTATGCAGGGTGTAAGTTGACAAGAAAGTCCACTTCTGGAGGATGCCAATTCTTAGGCAACTGCTTGATTTCTTGGCAGAGTAAGAAGCAGACCTCAGTTGCTACATCAACTGCTGAAGCAGAGTACATTGCTGCTGCAAGCTGTACATCTCAGGTACTCTGGCTTCAAAACCAATTATTGGATTATGGCATAACAGAGACTAAGACCCCATTGTTAATGGACAGCTCTTCAGCTCTTTGCATTGTCAAGAATCCTGTCCAGCACTCTAGACTAAACATATTGAATCAGACACCATTTTATTAGAGATTGTTTTGAAAAAGGTCTGATTGATCCAAAATTTGTTCCTAGTGCTGATGAGCTTGCAGACATTTTCACTAAGCCCTTGGATAGCACAACTTTCCAAACCTAGTGTTAAGGCTTGGTATGCTGCAGCTAGAATAAGTGACAACTACTGGTGATCTCAGCTCACAAGTACTGATGATCATTAGTTTTATTGTCATATATAAGTACTGAAGTTATCCTCCCTCAGAAGTTTTTAAAACTAAAGATTAACTTCTCAGTACTCAAGTACTTTATTTGTTGAAACAGCTGATGTAGTTACACAGCTGATGTAGTCACAACAACAGCTGTTGTAGCCACAACTACTAATGTCAGAAATGCAGATAAGTACTGATGACCATGAAACTCTGAAACTCAGATCTAAGTCTGATGAGTAGAGTGGAGGTCAGACTGAAACAGCTGAAAAGCAATGAATTGACGACAACTACTGATGAGCCTTTTTCTCTTCAGTAGTTTCCCAACTGCTGTTTCTTCTAAACAACTGAAGCAATACCATGTCTTCAGTAGTTTCACAACTACTGATGACTAACACCAAGTCTTCAGTTGTTTACAACAACTGATGGTAAACCAAAGTCTTCAGTAGTTTCACAACTACTAATGACTAATACCAAGTCCTCAGTTGTTTCAACCACCTGAGTCAAAACTATCTTCAGTAGTTTTATACTACTGATGACTAAATCTTCAGTATTTTTATAACTACTGATGACTAAATCAAGACTTCAGCTGTTTCAACGTCTGACGGTTAAAACCAAGTCTTCAGTTGTTTTATAACAACTGCTGATCACACCAATACGGTCAGTCATTTCAAACCTCTGAAAGTTAATACCACGTCATCAGTAGTTTCAACAACTGATGACTAACACCAAAACCTTCAGTCGTTTTCTAACCCTACCCTTAAATACCTTATCCCACCTTCAGAGTTTTTACTTTCTTCTCTTCTCAAACCTACGTTCAAAAAACTCTGTAACCTCTCTTCATCAATGGCGACCATGCAACTAAAACCTCGACACAACTGTGTCGCACATCTCACAAAATCGCCATACTGGACCAAGTTTCACAACGCCATTGATTTAATGGTTCAGTCACCTTACAAACGGCTTTTTTGTTAAATCCCACCATATATGCCGAATCTCTTAACCAATTCTGGACAAACGTCACTCTTGTCTCTGAGGAGAATGACACAGAGTCTCTTCAATCGTTTGTCCATCATCAAAAAGGGTCATTACTCCAGACATTCTTCGCCAAACCCTCAATCTGGATGATGCCACTTTCCCAACTGGTTATCCAAGGGCACAATCGATCAATCATTTGCCCAGCATGGATACCAGGGTAACCTGAGTGCATCTACCATATTGAAGAAACATTTCCAGGATGCCGAACGTCTCATCTTTCACCTGGTAAATGTCTGCCTTGCCCCCAAGACTTCATCATGGGATCAAATGTCCACAAGGTGGCAACAGGTAATGTACTCCATCCTTGAGCAACAACCTTTAATTTTTCTGAAATACTATTTTTAGAGCTCAAGGATGGCCCAAAAACACTTGCTAACGTTGGATATTATATCCTCGGTTCATAATGGCCATAATTGAAAACCAGCTTCAAGCTGAGGGACTTGTTGGCCTGGGAGTCCCTGCTACGGCTGTATTGCCTGAAGTATACTCCCGGCACAACTCTGACCAATCACTAAAAATTGGCTGCCAAGCTGCGCAAACCCACGCAGCTGGAACCCACAGCCACCACCTCCAAATCCAAAGTCCCCACCAAACCCACTAAAAGAAGACAAAAAGGCTACTCAGGGAAATGAGTCCCCTGAGGATGCCCCTGCAACACAAAAGCAGGCTATATCCACTGGTATAACCCCCTAGTGGATACAAGGACTTCACCAGCCACAACCGCTCAGGATTCCTCTCAAAAGGAGCCTGCAGCAACCAAAGAAGGGGTACCCACTAATCTGGGATCTTCCTCATTTGAGAGATTGCCATTGAAGAGCACCATTCTCCCCAGGTGCATACTGCTTTTACCCCATCTCCCACTGCAACCGCCCCACAAAGTCCTACTCTCATTATTGCAAACGTGCTGACTCAGCTGCATGCCTCTCCTCCTCCCCAACAAACACAACAATGGGGAAAACCACAGCAATTGAGGAAGAGGATCAACATGCTTCTGACAGCCCACAGCACAGGGTTTAACTGTTCTATCTCCTGGTGTGGATATGGAGACCAAACATCTGGTGAGGCTGCCACCTCTTCTGAATCAGCACATGATCAGACTGAGGCTGGTAACATAGCTCAGACCTCACCAGAGGCAACAGCTGATGAGGACATTGTCAGGCTGGAAGTCCCCAGTTCCAAGAAAAAGGGGCACATGCTAAAACTGGTCTACACCCAGTGCATGTACATCCTGCTACAAGCAGGAGGTCAGGTGATTCAGCATCTGCTGATGATGACCTGGGCTTCTTTTATGATGTTCTGGCCCAGAACACAATTCTTGAGGAAGAAGTCAGTAGACTACAAAGACTACTTGACCATTCTCTCACACAGCAAGTCCATCTGCCACCAACATAAACCCACAGATGGCACCTTCACCTGAAGGTCTCCCACACACTCAGCCACTCAAAACTTCCGAGCCACCAGCTTCTATTTCTGGCACTGCTTCTCAGGGACAGAACCCCTCTGAGCAAACAGCTGCTATCTTTCAGCAATCCCTACCTCTCATCACCCCATGATCACAGACATTGTGATCAAAACCATGGATGAGAGGCTTCCCTCAATCATACAACCCCTGGTGGAGGAGATTGTGAGCACAAGGCTTTGCTACTCAAACCCTTGCAACCAATGCAACCAAAAGGGGGAGAGTCAGTCAGTGAAAGCAAAGAGGAGAGCATAGAGGGGAAGAAAGAAAAGGAGACTGAGAAAGAAGAGGAGTTTGTGAAGGGAGCTGACATTGATCAAGTGGGTGAAAGTCACAAAGACTTTCATGTCACATATAAGAAGAGGAAGTTTGAAGGAAAAGAAAAGAACTCGAACTCGATGAGATGATCAAAATGGCGGATGCTACACACAGTAAATCAATGACTCCATTATTGATCAACTGTATAGACAGGGTTCGATACTACACAGCTTGACTCAGAGATTAGGAGACTTGAAGTTGAAGAAATTAACTCAAGATGGGCAAGTTATGATGCATTGAAAGAGAAAGACTAGAGATCATGATCAGATTCATTGCAAAATACCTTGGGAGATCATTGATCGAGATTAAGTCATGGACCAGGGACAGTATCTTGGCAATAACCACCATCTGTTCGTCTGAAGCATACACTAAGGGATTGGTGATTGAAGCACTAAATGAGGCAGGTGCTGGGAACAGAAAGGAACTAGCAAACACTCAAAAGCCTCACTCACTACAAGAATGCTAGAACAACCTGCAAACCTCCCACTTCAAAATCACCACTACCACAACCCACTAAACCAACTCCTTTACCCTCAAAACCAACAGCCGATGATGCACCCAGAGAAGAAGAGAAGGGTGTTGAGGCTAGAAGAAGAAGAAGATAGATGATGAGAAGAAGATAGGCTGCCTCTTTCTGCAGTCCTAACTTTGCCTAAAGCCAAACCTATGCCCATCACTCCCACCTCACAGATGGAAGCTGTGAGAATAAAGATAAGAAGAACAGCACAAAAGCTTCATGATGATGAGATGCTGAAAAGCATAGACAAAACTTATGCTGCTTCTTCCTCAATAATCAGCATGAAGAAAGAAGCTCTGAGATTGTACACCCTTGCTAACACATTTCAATATCAAAAGGAAAAGGTGAGAATATGGCCTGATCCTAGGGTGGCTCACAGAATTGTGAAGAAAGACATTCCTTCGAGATACAAGGGCCAAGTAAAAAGGATCGTAGATGAAGAGATCACAGTGGTCCTTGTAGTATCACCCTGGGAAATTGTTGAAGATTTCAAGAAGGCCTATGAAACTAAACAGCCACCCCAAAAGATTTAGAGAACAGAGTGATTAAAAAGGGGTTAGTCTACAAGAGGCTTGAGAACTTCAAACAAAATGAGCTCAGTCTGTTACTTGAAGGGACTCACCCAGATGAGTTTGCATACAGACAGATCACAACAGTTGAGCTCAAAATGGCAAACAGGCTAAGTACATTTCAGAGCTGTATGGGCGTGAAGGATTGTTTGATGGTGGAGCTGAAAATCTTACCATGGAAGAACAAATTATGTTTCTCAGAGCATACACCAGAGAATCCTACAGGCTTATACATGGGAAGTAGATTTCATGGATAGGACCACAGCCCTGTGTCCAGTTCCCCAAAGTCAGGCTCCTATCCATACTATGCCAACCAAATTTCAGAAATCTATTCCCAGGCCAGTGCTTAATTGGTCATCTTCTTAGCTGATCAAGAAGGAAAAAGACCAATCTTACTGCCAACAATAAGTGGGACCTCAATAAGTTAAGGTTTTGGCTGCATTGGTTCAGGGGGAGTTTGTTGGACCAAAAGAACCAATGAGCCGATCAGAAAAACCTTAAGTCCCACAGACGTCACAACAACTGCTGAAGTCCACAACAGCTGAAGACAATGTCTGAAGACAAAGTCTGAAGACAAGTCTGAAGACAAAGTCTGAACACAAGTGCTGAAGACAAAGTCTGAAGACAATGCTGAAGACAAAGTCTGAAGACACAAGTGCTGAAGACAAGTCTGAAGACACAAGTGCTGAAGACAAAGTCTGAACACAAGTGCTGAAGACATAGTTGAAGACACAAGTGCTGAAGACAAAGTCTGAAGACACAAGTGCTGAAGACCAAGTATCAGACGTTGTCACAACAGCTGAAGAGGTCTTCTTCAGTAGTTGTGACGGTTTTCTTTCAGTAGTTTTATGTTTTTGTTTTCAGTAGTTTTGTAAAACGACTGAAGAACTTGTTCTTCAGTCGTTGTAGTTTCAGTAGTTTCGTATCAGTAGTTTTATGTTTTATACTTAGCACTCTGATATGTTCTCAGTAGTTGTGAACATTTCAGTAGTTTGTTAAGTTTTAGTTTTTTTGTAACAAATCTGCCAGATGTCACTATCCCGTGATATCAGCAGTGATTGCACTCTATATAAGGAGTGTCAACCCAATTGTAATCTGTGAATGATTGAGCAGAAACATTGATATTATTGAAACATTCCTTTTCACAGAAATATATTCTCTCTTTACAACCGTATTTGTTCTTAATGCATACGTATATCAAATTCTTGCTATAATTTGTCTAATTCTTGTTCTATTCCGCTGCGTTACACTCTAATCCATCAAACTTGAGATCTCTGATCCTGTCAACAATATTGTCCCACTAGCACAATGTTGAGATCAACAAAGAATGAGTGGCAAACTAACTTTTTGAATCCTGATACTCCTGTTTCTATCACTACTTCCATCTCTCTAACCCCACGGTGAGCGGGAGGGCGTAGCTGCCATTACCGTCAAAGGATTGGGGACTTACACCTTTAAATGCCCCATAGTTGCAACCTTAGTCGTTCTCTCTCTTAGACTCCTCATCAACTGTTGTCATCATGGGACTCACACTTAGGGTTTGATAGCTCCTTTTCAGATTCTTCAGTCTCCTAGTGGACTTTCCGAATCTCTCATTTTTCTTCCTTCCCTCCTTCTCAGCTTTCTCTCCATCCCTAACTACTTTAATCACCTCAGCACCACTAGGGTAACACACTCTGCATAACATTGTAGACCTCATCAGTGATAGCCTCCTTCATAGTAGATTTCAGGGGGTTGATCCCTCCCCCTCCAGGTGACTATGGAGGTCTGATTCCTTGTGAACAGTCTCGGGAGAATTAGCTTTGCTCCGAGTGACACATGGCTCAGTAGTACGCCCCGCCACGAGCACCTCCTTGGTTGTTGTAACGCCCTGAATAATGTCTAGCGAGCAAAATAATAATAATGGGCTTAGACGAGATCATTTAAGATGGATATGGGTTTTAAACCGAGTACATTCACGAGTTATGTGTTTGGCGAGTTTAAGGTCCTGGGAACGCCTGGTATATATAAACAGATCAGCTTGAGTAGCTCTCATTTGCAACTCAACACTCAAGTTCTAGAGAGAAAGTAGAGAGAGAAAGTAGAGAAAATTGAAGATTTAAGGCTCGGTTGATCTCCGAATTGAAGATCGGTATTCGTGGGCATCCAAACAACAAAAAACACCAAGAATCCAAGTAAGAAACATCATTTAATCGTTTCTTTTGATGTAAACCCGGATTCTAGGGTTTGGGTTTTTAAAAGTGGCAAAGATTCGCCCAAAACTCATGTTTTTATGCAAGAAAACATGTAAGAAGCTTAGATAAAGCTTATTGGGTGATAAACCAAGGTTTTGGGTGTAAAAGATTGAAGTCTTGGGTCAAAAATAGGGTGGTTCGTAATTTTCAGCCCGTTTTGCGAAACTGAGTGTTCATCAGAGAAATTAGGTACTCGTCCAGCGAAACTGTGGATCTACCTGCAAAACTATAGTTTCGCAGGTAGTTTTGCAGACATGGTTATCCAATGAAAGTTGGGCGAAACTGGCAGCGAAGATGCCAGTGAAACTACCAGCGAAGATGCCAGGGAAGATGCCAGCGAAACTAGCAGCGGAACTGCTAGCGAAACTAGCAGCAAAACTGCTGGTCTGGTAACGAAATAGCAGCGAAATTAAGCAGAATTAACTCCTTTGAGTGTCAACTTATCTGCAGGCTGTGTAGTGCAACCCTTGCTTTGTAAGCTTGATTGAGAAGCTACTCATTGAGTACAGGTGAGTTCTAGATCCCCTATTTAAAAGTTTTGAACTAGTTTCGGGCTAGAAATGCATCCTAAATATACACTATAAGAGCCCGGCCCAGCCAGGGGCGTTGCCCCTTGGACCCCACTAGGGGCTGCTGCCCTTAAGACCCCGCTGTCAGGGGCTGCCGCCCCCGAACCCCTGCTATCCCGCGGTGGGTCAGTTATGTTTTGTGATGATTTATGCTTGATATGCATACATTTATGTATGTAAAGTTTGATGCATCATGTTAAGATGATGTATGATTGATGCTAGGTATGATGATTCTGATGTATGTTGATTATGTATGCTATGTATGTATGTATGATATGTTTTCTTATGTTCCTTAATACATATGATGTGACTTACGTGGAGTGATATAGATAATGACGTAAAGTATTATCTTATCGAGTGAAAGATTTAAGATAATGAATGTGAAACATAATGAAAGAACAATGAAAAGCCTTGCAAGAAAATGAAAGGAGGTTCACAACTCATTGAGTTATTAGCTCAACTATGTGTGTCTACAACGTGCAATTTTGACTAACTCATAAGGGTTCATATACACAAAGATTTCAGTCTTGGTGACTGCTCCAATACCTGTGATTCCTAATTACTGTGTGTTATACAGTGTGCGATCTTGGCGAACCCATAAGAGTTCACCACACACAGGGGGAGTCTTCCTAGTGACCACTCCATACGTGCGATATGGGGTCCTTGTCGCTTAACCC
Organism: Flaveria trinervia; assembly: GCA_025506515.1. NCBI lineage: Eukaryota > Viridiplantae > Streptophyta > Magnoliopsida > Asterales > Asteraceae > Flaveria > Flaveria trinervia. The sequence continues at coordinate 54,564,145 of CM046452.1, read as the reverse complement.
TATATGAATTACTTGGTGCTCTGGAGGGGGGTTAAGCACATGACAGGACCTAGATAGAAGTGAAAGATAATATGTATGAAAAGTGCGATAAGTACGAAATGTGCGAAACGTGCAAAATGTATAAAACGAATGATGTTGAAGATAATAATAATACCTTGATGTATGTACGATGTGTGATCACATGCAATAGTAATGAAAATGTTTTAACGAATGGAAGGTAATGCAATGTTTTTATAAAACTAGAACTCACTCAGCAACACTGACTTTTATGCATTTTCTAGTTGGCAAGTGAGCATTGCTGAGGATGGCTCGGGGCAGCTACTTGGCATTTTTGGATGGCATTCTTCTGTATAACGTTTTTGCATTGTAATACGAATGAACTATATTTTGTAATGAACGATGTATTTTTTTGCAAAAGTGTTTATTTAAAGGAAATGAAATGTTTGTTTAAAGTGTTTCCGCTGCATAATTTTAGTAAGGTTAATGTAATTATATGTTTTATGTGCGATGATTGACCAGCTGTGAGCGTCCTGGGAACGGGGCCTTACAGTTGCCTTCCCTTATTTTCTACCAGCCATAACTAATTCCTATAAGATTCAAACACTAAATGGTTATTCAAGATAATTACTCAGATCATTATAAGTACAGTAAGTCCTTAATTACAGTGACCAAGTGTGATTAACTACTTACCTTACCCTCCTGTCCCAAGCAATCACTATCCTAACACATGTCAGTATTCAAATCTAGAAGCACATAGAACACATAGCACACACACATAATCCCAGTTTTACTTGAAAAATTTTTACCTGATGGCACATAGCTACTTGGATTGGTATCCTTCATTCGGTCCCATTTTCAGTTTATGTTTAGGTTTTCAAAACTACTTACCCAATTATCTTAAACTTTGCTTTGATACCAACTTGTAAGGCCCCGTTCCCGGGAAGCCTCACAGTTGGTTAATCATAGCATAAAATCATTTTAATAACAAAACAACACAGTGGAAATAATAGACATTCATTAAAACTTGGAAATTGTATTGTACTCATACATTTGTCCTTCATTTGTAATAAAACATAGTACTTTTTTCTTAAATTACAATAAAAGATTTCGTAAACAGAATGTCATCCATAATTCTCCAAGTAGCTCCCTGGTGCCATCCTTAGCATCAACAATTACCTGCCAAGTATTATGCATAAAAGTCAGTTTTGCTCAGTGAGTTCTAGTTTAGGTAATAAGAAAATATAAACTTATCCTTCATATAATGGTCACGCATACATAATACATATCATTTACATCTTAATAAGAATGTTCATTCTCTTTCATTCTTTCATATCTTTCACTTCATCATAAACGAGATTGCACGAAGCAAGAGCTCCATGTTGATCGACAACAAATGTCGATCCTGTCGGTACACATCATCATGGTAGCTAACCCCCGACAGTTGATCCACACTACAAGGCACATAGCCCGCTCATGATTACAGATCAATCCTCATACATCAGACTCACATAAGTGAAGTCTATCATAGTGCTTGCAAGACTTTTCATCATCAAACGAGCCCGAGGGTAATATTCATTAGTTTCACTTTTCATTAATATCATCTTCCACTTTAATATATAATACTTAACTTAATAAGTACATAACATGCCAGTACTAGTCATAATAAACATAACCGACCCTTTGCGGGAAAGTAGGGGTTCAGAGGCGATAGCCCCTGACAGCGGGGTCCTAAGGGCAGCAACCCTAGTGGAGTCCAAGGGGCAACGCCCCTGGTTGGGGTCGTGCTACTAGGTCAGCACGAAAATTTTTGTTTTTATAAATTTATATAACACATTTTCTTTTAGAAAAATCAATCTTCCTAAAAAACTTCATAAAATCTCGGTCATTTAAAAACGTATATTTAGCATGCATAATAACCCCTAAACATGAAAAAACTTACAAATAAGGGGATCTAGAACTCACCTGGATACCGAGATAAGTTAACACTTGAAGGGGTTAATTTTTGCCTAAATTAACTGCTAATTTCGCTGTCAGATAAGCAGTTTCGCTGATAGTTTCGCTACCAGTTTCACTGCCAGTTTCGCTGCCAGTTTCGCTGCCAGTTTCGCTGATAGTTTCACTGCCAGTTTCGCATGACAATTTCGCCGAACTTTCATCGGAATTCCATGTCTGCAAAACTACCTGCAAAACTATAGTTTTGCAGAGAATCTTCATAGTTTCGTAGTTTGAGTATACAATTTTGCTGGATGCACAGACAGTTTCACAGATCACATAAAATTACGAACCAGCCCGTTTTTAACCCAAAGTCGAAACTTTTTACATCTAATCTCTTAGTTAATCATCCATGAGGCTATATCTAATCTTTTTACATGTTTTCATACGTAAAAATGTGACCTTTATGCAATTCTTTGCAACTTTTCAAAACCCAAAACCCTAGAATCTAGGTTTGATCTATAGAAAGGTTTAAAGGCTGATTCTTACCTGTATTTTTTGCTCCTTTCTTATGGCTTGATGCTTCAACACCTAGATCTTCAATCTCTTAACCTTTGAGCTCCAAAGTTAAGTTCTCTTCACTTTCTCTCTCTACATTCTCTCTTTACGAATTTTGGTGGCTAGGGTTGGAATGAGGAAGATGGTGGCTGATTAGATGGGTAAAAGGGCTGATTATGGGCCTTAAATCACATAAGCTCGTGCCCATAAGTCTAATTTAGCCCATAACACATTTCCTTCCTTTATTAAATACCCACTAATTAAGCCTATTATCATTGATGACTCATTTTGACTTTTTGGGGTGTTACATCTTGCATATAATATTAAAATGATATTAAATAATAAAGCTAGAGAAAGACGAGTACCTTAAAGAAGAATTACAACTCCGGTCGACGACCTTTAAGATCTTTGAAATCATCTATTATGCATTCCAAATCAAAGTTTTTAACTATTTATTTTTCTATGTAAATCACCAAACTATTCGCGAGATACTCTTCTGACATTTTATTACGAAGGCAATTCTTGAATAATTTCATTGCTGAAAATCCACTTTCTGTTGTTGCGGTAGAAACCAAAAGTGTCAAGACTAGCCGAATCACTCTATCAACCAAATAATACGTCTCACGTTTCTTAGTTTCCACAAGAGTTTTGCATAGATCAGAAATAGTCAATACACCATTTAACTTGATATTCTTTTTCTTGTCAACATTAAAAATCTCCAATTGATATCTTAACTGAATCCTCTCCTACTCCATAAAATCTTCAGGATAATACTTCTCAACAAGAAGACAAATCTGCTCAACATCAATCTTTTTTTATACTAAAGTTGAAGAAAGAGATAACAACTTCATTGCACGCTCATTGAATCTACTATTTAACTTATGTAATTTTTTTATCCAATATGGATGTAAACAAACTACTCGATAATAATGTTCAAATGTAACATGAAGATCCTTTTCACGAGGCTAATACCAAGTAGAAGAATATGAAGTGTTCATATCCGGCATTTCTATTTGATATTTTTCACAAAAAAAGATAACTTGTGCAAGGAAAGAATCCCATCACTTGTTTCTAAAATGATCTAAACTAATCATTGTTGATGAAACCAACTCCATGGCATTAAAAATATCTTGTAAAGATTGAGAAAGCATGTCAGTTCTTCCCAATTATTTCCTTTATCAAGTGAAGAATAAAAACAAACTCAAATGATTGCATGTGACCGTAAACTGCATCAGCATCCACGTTGAGAAAAAGTAGTATGAGATAAGTCTTCAATTATTCCACAAAGAACAACACGAGTGACATCAAACATCTTAAGTAAACTAAAAACAAAGTTAAAATGAGAACCCAACGTGTATCACCAGATCTTTGTAAAGTCCTAACTTGATTAGTCCTCTTCCCGAATTGATTTCACCCAATTCCAATAAATTCTTAACCTCATCTACCTTGGCCTTTTGTAACTCATCATAACGCTTACTAGAAGCACAAACCACATTAATAATAGAAACTAAGTTTGTAAAAAATTGATGTACAGGAATAACTTCCCTTGAAGCATAAACCAAGGTAAGTTATAACATGTGAGCAAAAACAAAAGCATAATAAGCATTAAAGTATTTAGTCAAACCAAAGAAAAGAATAGACAAATAAGTAAGTAATTAACCTATGAGCAAAGTAGTGAATATAATATGCATAAGGACAATCCTTAAGAACAAGTGCTTGTAATCCGTTCCATTCTCCTCTCATATTGCTAGCTCCATCGTAACCTTGACCGTGGATTTTACTAACATCAAACTGATACTACAAAAGTTGTTTCCACATACTTGTTTTCAAGGTTGATGATAGAGTATCCCTTACATGTACCAATTCTAAGAACCTTTCTCGTATGATCCCTTTTGCATCAACAAATCTCAAAACAATGGCCATTTGCTATTTTTTCGACTCATCTCGTGACTCATCAACCATGACACAAAAGTATGAATCCCCCACTTCATTACGAATATACTTTCGTACTTTATTTGCAGTAATACTAAGAATTTCTTTTTGAATGTCTCCAGAAGTATACTTTGAATTATAAGGAGCGTTTTCTAATATAACCTTTACAACCTCATCATTATAAGAAGCTAGAAGTTGTAGTAATTCAAGAAAATTACCATGATTCTTTGAAAGAGAAGATCCATCATGTCCTCGTAAAGCACAAGCTTGGAATGTCAACCACCTCACTACATCGACTGAAGCTTTCAATCATAAAAGATTCTTCAATATTAGATCTTCACTTTGTTTTGCAAAGATATTCCCAATGTGTGTTGATTGGTTCAACAAATTTTCACAATATGCTACACAATCTCTATGTTGAGAAGAATTAATATGGTTCAAGTATGCATAATTTTTTCCATCATTAAGTTTTTTCCAATTATCAAATCCTTTAACTTTAAATGCATCATAACCGTTGCATACATTAGGTTTATCATTAAACAAATAACAAAGAAGACAATATGAAACATTTGTTGTTGGAGAATACTCTAACCAACTAGTAAAAATCTTGAACCAAGAGTATTAAAATCTACGATTCTTTTTATCTTTATGATACTCTACAAGATGAATTTGGAAAGGTCCCAAATTCAAATAAGCTCGTCTTACTTGTTCCCTCACACTAACTAGATAATCCCACAATTGTCTTCGTTTAGCGGGGTCTCTTTCAAGATTATTAAGATCAACTTGGTTAGCATTTGATTCTTTTGATAAAGGAACTTCACATGCATGATGCTCTTGTTGATTTACATGTTTTTCCGACTCACTAGTTGAGGTTTTTTTATATTTCTCATGATTTGCATCATCAATTTTTCCACTAACATCCTTTCTTTTGAAAAAAGAATCAATATTTTCCCCTTTCCCATGATATATCAATCTAAATTCAACAAAAATCAATAATTACTCATACATTCAAAACCCTTATAAATCAAAATTTAATCATTCATTCAACAAAAAATCAGCAATTAGTCATACATGATAATTGATACATTCAACAATTATCCAAAACCCTTAAAAATCAAAATTTAATCATTCATTCAACAAAAAATCAACAATTAGTCATACATGATAATGGATACATTCAACAATTATCCAAAACCCTTAAAAATCAAAATTTAATCATCCATTCAACAAAAAATCAATAATTAGTCATACATGATAATTGATACATTCAACAATTATCCAAAACCTTTAAAATCAAAATTTAATCATTTATAAACTCTAAAAATCCCAATTCAAAACCCTAGATGGTTACATTCAATCAATGTATGATAACTTACATTCAAACTTTAATCAATAGAAGTAAACCAATAGCAGTAGCAAGTAATTAGCAATGAAGAGGAAAGAGTTCAAGATTGTGAAATGTGAATGACCACCTACCGGTTGGCGGTCGACACTCGGGGTTGCAGGGTCGCCGGTTTGCAGTCGGTTGCAGGATGCAGGCGGCACTCTGGCTCGGCAGCTTCAGCGCTCGACAGTTGACAAGTTAGCAGCAGCAGCAGGGGAGGGGGCGAGGGGCACAACCGACAAGTCAGCAACCGCACAGGTCAGGCACAGATCCAAAATCCGAACAACAACAGAAATTAAAGAACTCCTGTTTTTTTGTCTATTGGACTATTAGATATGTGTGTTGTGTTAATGTGTTGGGTCGGGCTTTAGTTTTTTCATCTATGTCAAATAACTACATAAGCCCAATTTAAATAACTAAATAAATTGAGCCCAATTTGTTAAATATAGATAGTTTTTTTATTATTTTTGTAAATAAATTAATAGATGTAAATTTTTATATCTTTACGGGACTTGTATATTTTTTTAACATGTGTATATTATTAGGGGGCAAATAAACATATGTAAACTTTTTAAGAGGGGGGGCGAATTAATATATATATCTATATCTATATATATATATATATATATATATATATATATATATATATATATCTATATATATATATAATATATATATATACTAACCGAAAAATTAGCACTAAAGACGAAAAAAGTTGAGCCCCCCCCCCCCCGGCCCCTACAAATGGTTCGCCCCTGGGTCTTGTTTCACCAGATTTAGTACATAAGTTCCAATTTCCGGATATCTAAATAATATTCATATAATTTACCTTCTATAGCATGATTCGATGCATTCACACTTGTGGACCTTGCCAAACCAAACCAAAGCCATTACATCTTCTATCCTTGTTTAGATGTACGAAAGCATCCCCAAGTTTACCGACATGTTGGATTCTTTCCATAACACTAAGCTTGTACATTCGTTTGGGAGGTTGGATATGTAGAAGGTGGTAGATTTGTTGAAGATAAAGTTGTCTCCTTAGGGGTGGCCCAATAAGCTTCTTGGGTAAAGCCAGGGCTTTAGCCCCCTAAAATTCTAAGGCCCCATTTTGTTTTAAGAGCAAGTCATTGTGTTTGGGATTTTTGTATAATATTGGGTTGGAGGAAGGAAGGAGTGCCTAGCCTAGGCAGGGCTATAAATCCGTACTTCCATACACTATCGAAGAAGAGTAAGAAGATTTCTCTTCGTTCGACTAGGTCGAATCTTTCAAGGACTTGTTGTTATTTATTGCTTCGTAGTGATCGTCGTAACGGTGATTCACATTTTGCTTTTGATAATTTCTTGAGTTATTGTAACACCCGGTTATTTATTATTTTAAAGCCGACGAAGGAAGAAAAAGAAATAAAGTCCAAAGTCGAGGGACCAAACTCGCCAACGAAAGAAAGTCGGGTGAGTGGGAGTATATAAGGAGAGGGCAGCCCGTACCCTCTCCCCACACATTCACAAATCAGCCAAAGAAAAGAGGAAAAGAGAGAAAGGAAGAAAAGAGGAAAACTATTGGTTCGGGTTGGTTTGAGTAGTCAAAATCATCATGTAGCAAGCCAAACCAAAGCCTTGTCATTATGCTCGTTTGTGTGAGTTCTAGGAACCTCTTTTATTTGTTTTCAAACGATTTTGGGGCTGGAAAACATCTGAATCGGGTTTTTCGTGTGGGTGTATGTGACCCGTTTGTGTATGTGTATGTGTGTGTATGATGTGTTTGAGTCTTGATTGTGAGCTTGTGTGTGCTTGAATGGTGTTGCGGTATGCATCCCTAAGGTTTAGGATGGTCGATTTGGGCTAAAATGGGTTAGATGGGTTTGGAGGCCGAAAACCCTCGGCTGCAGTCGGGATGAACTGCATTCTGCATCAGCTAGGGCTAGGCGACCCACTGGAGGCCGAATGGAGGCCATGAGGCTGAATAGGGTGTGATTGGGGTCCATTCGCACGATTGGGGACCATTCGCACGATTGAAGGTCCATTCGCACGATTGAAAGGCCAGTCGCATGGAGGACATGCAACTGAAGGTCCAGTCGCATAAGTGCTCATCCGCATTAATCCCATTCGCATGAGGTTCATCCGCATTGTCCATTTGCACGATTGGGCATTCATTCACATGGGTATTCATCCGCATTAGTTCATTTGCATAGTGATCAGTCGCATGGAGGCCATGCGACTGAGGGGTGTCCATACGCCTGAATAGGGCTGTGCTCCTGAGGAAACTATAGTTTGACTTCTGACTTTTGGGGGAAAGTGCAGATGTAAGTGTTGACATAAGGTTCCCGTAGGAGCACGTAAGATAATTTTTATGGCCTTAGAGAGCAGTAGGGCATAATGATGATGATGTTGCATGTATATGCATATTGTATGTATGATGTTGCTCTGTATGACGTGATGTCTGTGCATGTTATGTTCCTTATTATGATGTGTGCTTATCTTTCCTGTGGCTTTACGTGTTATGATAATGAATGAATGAAGTATTATGTAACGTAAAGTGAAGATAACGAAAAAGGAACATGATGATGAATGCATGCATTAATGAATGAATGAAAGAGGAACATGATGATGAATGCATGCATTAATGAATGAATAAAAGAAGTCTTGCAAGCATTGGATATCAGGGTCCTTTGTGATCGACCAAACATGTAGTGCCTCTACCGCTTACCTCTAGTACTGTGGCATACACTCAGCTGTTCATTTATTGACTTCGGCCCAGTAGCTAAATTGTTCGGGGTATAGCATATGGTATTGGTACGAGAGATATCTGATGTGCAAGTAAAGTTATATCAAACAAATGAAAGTATGAACGAAAGAATGACAAAGATAATAATGATGTATTTGTATGTACGTATGATGTATGAGCACATACACTTGTAATGAAGATTTTAATGAAACTAAAGTATGTTTATTATAAAAACTAGAACTCACTCAGCAACGCTGACTTTTTATATGTTTTCCAGTTGGCAGGTAGTGATTGCTGAGGATGGCACTGCGAGGACTACTCAGCTCTTTTGGGATGGCATCCAATATAATGCTTTTGTGATGTAATGCAACATGTATTTTGTAACCGGATAATGCTGTATTATTGGCAAAAGTGCTTATAATGAATGAGATGTCATTTTTGAATGTTTCCGCTGCAATTTTTTCTTAAGACAATGTAATTATATGTTTTATGTGCGATAATGACCAGCTGTAAGTGTCCGGAGACGGGGCCTTACAAGTTGGTGCAGAGCCAAAGTTTAAGTGAAATGGGTAATTTTCAAAATAAACCTTTACTTAACTAAGAATGGGACGGAAAGGGAATGGGATGCCAATCTGAGTAGCTGCGTGCCATCAGGTATTTTCGTAAAGTTAACCGGTTTTATATGCGCATGGTATGTGTTATGTGTTGTATGTGGATTTAAATACTGATGTAGTCAGGACAGGTAATGCTTGGGGTGTGAAGAGTAAAGTAAGTGGATAATCATAACTAGCCACTGTAATTAGGGACTTACTATACTTGCCATAAACTGAGCTGTTCCCTTGAATGACCGTGTGGTGTTTGAATCTTTCAGTGTGTGTGTGTGATGGCCGGAGGTAAATCTTCGAAAGCTTCAAGGGGTGGAGGTCACGGTGCTGAACCGGGACCCAAGAGAGGGAGACACAGAGTTGAAAAGGTGGTTCATGAAGAACCAGAGACCCCTCATCCGGAGGGTGGCGACGAGAGCGCCAACCTGAGAGCCTTAGTAAAGGAGGCTGTGGTGGAAGAAGTCCATCAGGTCATGCAGATGATCCTACCGTCTGTGGTTACCGAAGTGATTAAGGCAATAAGAGAAGGGGAAAGAAAGGAGAGAACCAGGTCCTCGGGAGGACGGGAACAACAGAGCCGAAAACGGTTCTCTCGGATGACGAAGAAGAGGAGGAAGAAGAAGAGCATGTGCCAGAGACAGCACGAGGCTGTAACTATGGGGTGTTTATGAGATGTAAGCCCCCTACTTTTGACGGTAATGGCAATGCTGTCGCTGCTCACCGATGGGTGAGAGAGATGGAGGCCGTTCTCGACATCAGCGAGTGTCGGGAAGATCAGAAGGTGAAGTTTGCCACTCATTCATTTGTGGACTCGGCACTATGCTGGTGGGACAACATTGTCCAAGCAGAGGGTAATCAGGCAATCGGAAGAATGAGATGGCCCGAGTTGAAGAAGATGGTGATTGAGGAGTTCTGTCCTCACAGGGAAATGGATAAGTTGGAGAAGGAGTTTCTGCAGTTGGAGGTTGGAACCATGACACACCAGTAGTACACAACAAAGTTCAATGAGATGGCATGATTGGTGCCAGATCAGGTGACGCCTCTATCTCGGAAGATCAAGAGGTACATTCAGGGTTTACCGGTGGATGTTCGCAGGCATTGATCGCGCCCCCGACCAAGCACGTTTAGGTCAGCGGTTGATTTGGCAGGGAGACTATATGACAAGCGGGAGGTGGTGGTGACTGAAGCGAATAAGAAGGGTGGTGGTGATCGGAACTGGAATGGGAGGAGGTTTGGTCGGGGTGATGTCTCGACGGGTAACAAAAAGGCGTGGGTGGATGATTGCCCGTGGCCACATCGGAGCGGGATCGAGTTGGTGTGGCAAGTGTAGGAAGGAGCATACGGGAGAATGTAGGCTGGGTTTGAACGTGTGCTTCAAGTGTGGGAAGACAGGGCATATGGCAAAGCATTTCCTGGCATGCAAATGCTTTAACTATGGAGAAAGTGGTCATATAAGCAGAGATTGTAAGAAGTCGAGTGCTGAGGGTTCTGGGGTGAAGAAGACGGGAAGTGAAGGACGAGGGCAGAGCGCCAGGGCATTCACTATGACACAGGAGGAAGCTAGGACGAACCCTGATGTTGTGTCCAGTATGTTTCTAGTGAACCAAACTTTAGCTTCTGTGTTATTTGATTCGAGTGCCAGTAAAAGTTTTATTGCTGCTGCTTTCTGTGCTAAGCTGCCTGTTAGTAGTGGACGTGTTGATGCGCCCTTTGATGTAGAAACTACCATAGGTAAGTCTACCAGGATTTCTGAGGCGATAGAGAACTGTGATGTGGAATTAGATGGTCATAAGTTTCCTGTTAGACCGTTCGTGATGACCTTGGGTGGTTTTGATTTGGTTCTTGGGATGGATTGGTTGGCGGACTTCAAGGTGAACATATGTGTCGCAAGAAGATGATTCGTTTGACAGCGCCTGATGGTAGTTCAGTGACGATTTATGGTGATCGGGTTACCAAGATTCCGAAAGTGATTTCGATGGGGTGGCGGGAAAGTGTATGAGGCATGGATGTAGTGCCTACTTGGCCTACGTAAAGGATGTGGATACGCCAACACCACAACTATCCGATGTACCCGTTGTGTGTGACTTTCCAGATGATTCCCAGAAGACTTTACAGGAGTGCCACCTGACCGTGAGATTGAGTTCCAGATTGACTTGATACCAGGTGCCCAACCCGTTGCCAAGGCACCGTATCGATTGGCTCCGACAGAGATGAAAGATTTGATGGAGCAGTTGCAGGAACTGCTTGACAAGGGGTTCATTAGACCGAGCATCTCTCCTTGGGGTGCTCCGGTCCTGTTTGTGAAGAAGAAAGACGGTAGTATGAGGATGTGTATTGACTACCGTGAACTGAATAAATTGACAGTGAAGAACCGCTAACCCTTACCGAGAATAGATGATTTGTTCGATTAGCTTCAGGGTGCCAGTTGGTTTTCAAGGATAGATCTTCGATCTGGTTACCATCAGTTGAAGGTGAAGGAGAAAGATATCCCTAAAACATCTTTTCGCACATGCTATGGTCACTACGAGTTTCTTGTCATGTCTTTGTTGTTTGACCAATGCGCCAGCTGCTGCATTTATGGATTTGATGAACCGTGTGTGTCGGCCGATGCTGGATAAATCAGTGGTGTGTTTATTAATGATATCCTGATTTATTCGAGGAGCGAGAGTGAGCATGCCGGTCACATTCGGGAGGTTCTGGAGACGCTGAGGAGGGAGAAGTTGTATGCTAAATTCTCCAAGTGTGCGTTCTGGTTGCGCGAAGTTTAGTTCTTGGGTCATGTGGTGAATCCCGATGGGATTATGGTGGACCCGGCGAAAGTGGAGACGGTTATGCAATGGAAGTCCCCAAAGACGCCATCCGAGATTCGTAGTTTCTTGGGTTGGCAGGCTACTATAGAAGATTATTCAAGACTTCTCTATGATTGCTTCTCCACTGACTAAGTTGACCCGGAAGGATGTAAATTTTGTATGGGGTCAGGCTCAGAGAAGGCGTTCGAAGAATTGAAGACAAGATTGACTCGAGCTCTGTTCTGTCATTACCGAAGGAAGCGAAGATCTGGTGGTCTATTCTGATGCTTCCTACTTAGGGTTGGGGTGTGTGTTAATGCAGAGAGGGAAGGTTATAGCATATGCATCCTGATAATTGAAAGTTCATGAGGTCAATTATCCTACTCATGACTTCGAGCTAGCAGCCGTGGTTTTTGCACTAAAGATTTGGAGGCACTATTTATGGGACAAAGTGCATCATTTTCACTAACCATAAGAGTCTGAAGTACTTCTTCGAGCAGAAGGATCTGAACATGAGGCAGAGACAGTGGTTGGAACTTATAAAGGATTATGATTGCGAGATCCACTACCATCGGGCAAGGCCAATGTGGTGGCTGATGCCCTTAGCCGAAAAGAGAAGCCCGAGCCGATTCGGGTGAAAGCGTACAACTGATCATGACCTCTGATGTAATGAAGCAGGTCAAAGAGTTTCAAGATGAGGGACTGAAAGAAGATCATCTTAACTCTAAAAGAATGAGAGGTCTAGTTGGGAAGTGGGTGAAAACAACGGTGATAGAACCGATTCAGTCGTGTGGGATTCCTCGTTTTGGGGATCTTCGGGTGAAGATAATGGATGAAGTTCACAAGACTCGATACTCCATTCATCCTGGTGCCACGATATACCATGATATGAAGAAAGATTATTGGTGGCCGGGTATGAAGCGTGACGTGGTGGAGTATGTGAGTAAGGCTTATGCTTACAAGTGAAGGCGAGCATCAAAAGCCGTATGGGAAGATCCAACCTTTGGATATACCGGAATGGAAGTGGGAGCACATCACCATGGACTTCTTACGAAGCGCCGCGTACTCCGAGGGGTATGATGCCATATGGGTGATAGTTGATCGTCTAACGAAGAGTGCTCACTTTCTACCGATCCGCGAGACGTATTCATTGAGAGGTTGTTGATCTGTTCATCAAGGGAAATTGTAATGTCATGGTGTGCGGTGTCTATGTGTGGATCGCGACACCCAGTTTACATTAATTCTGGAAGAAATTCCACGATGCTATGGGGACGAGGTTACATATTAGCACGGCTATCATCCCCAAAAACTGATGGTCAGTCAGAAAGGATCATTAACATTGGAAGACATGCTTCGGGCATGTGTGATTAATTTTGGGGGAAGTTGGGATGACCAATTACCAGTTAGTTGAATTACGGACAACATAGCTATCATGCCAGCATTGGCATCCACCATACGAAATGCTATACGGTAGGCGATGACAGAACCACCGTTTGTGGGGTGATATTGGCAGAGGAAATTAGTGAAGTGTTGGACCAAAAGAACCAATGAGCCTGATCAGAGAAACCTCTAAGTCCCACAAGACATCACAACAGCTGAAGAAGACCTGATCAGCTGTTCTACAAAGTCTGAAGAATACAACTGCTGAAGTACGTCTGAAGTACTGAAGACAAAGACTGAGACAACAGCTGAAGATCTAAAGTCTGAAGACTTCAACAAGTACTGAAGACAAAGACTGAAGATCAACAGCTGAAAGACAAAGTCTGATGTTCAAGTACTGAAGACATCAGCTGATGTAACAGCTGATGACAACAGCTGAAGAGGGCTTCTTCAGTTGTTGTGATGGTTTTTCTTCTTCAGTAGTTTTCTTTTCCTTTCAGTAGTTTGTTTATTTTTCTTTTCAGTACTTGTAAACAACTGAAGAGGTTGTTCTTCAGTTGTTGTAGTTCAGTAGTTTTATGTTTTTCAGTAGTTGTAAATGAGATGTTTAACACTTAGGAACATTTGTAAGAAGATGTCAGTTGTTGACATCTTCAGTAGTGTTAAACATCAGTAGTTATAAAACGGTTACATGTCACTTTCAGGTGACATCAGCCTACGTCATTCTTTCCTTTATAAGGAAAGATGACTCACCTGTAATCGTGCCTTTGAGGCCGACAATCTTAATGCAATATTCCTTTTGTCGGATATTTCTCTCTCTATAAAAAATTCTTTTATCGTTTTATATCAATGTTCTTGTTTGAATTTGTCTAATTCTGAGCTATTCCGCTGCTATATCTGTTCAATCGATTAAACCAAGGGCTGAGATTAACAAATGGTATCAGAGGTTAATCATTGATCGATCTAACAATTGATCATTGAAACTGTTCAATCGCTCTAAGTTTAATCGAATTAGCAAAATTCGCAAGGATCTGTTATAGAGATTGAGAGTGTATCGCTTCTGGCCGTTTTATTTGAGGTTCTGTGTGGTTTTGAGCTAAATTTATTGTGATTTTACTTGAATCTGTCTGATTTTCCACAATGACTACTTCTTCTAATGATCCTTTCAATACTGGATCCTCTACCAAGCCTCCGATCTTGGTGAGGAATGAGTATAACATTTGGCAGAGAAGATTGCTCCATCACCTGTCTGTCAATAGCTCAGGTTGTTGGACATCTGTGGTACATGGACCACATAAGCCAATGGTGAATGATCCGGAAACAAACCAGTTGGTTCCAAAGAAGAAGGAGCAATACTCCGATGAGGACAAGAAGTTGTTTGAAATCGATGCAAAAGCCCATGGAATTTTGGCTATGGCTATTCCTAATGAGATTTACTCTGGGCTTCTGCATTGTGAGTCTGCTCATGACCTCTGGAATGCCATCAAAGAACAATTTGGTGGTACTGATGAGGTTTTAGCAAACAACAGGGAAATCCTCGCCCAACAATATGAGACTTTCTCTCATAGAAAGGGTGAGACTCTGACTCAACAATTTGAGCGGTTTTCATGTTTAATCTCTGAATTGAAAATGGTTAAACATGAATATACCAGGAGTCAGATGAACCATAGATTTTAAGATCACTGCCTGAGAGATGGAACACATATACCATTGTTCTACGCTCAAATGCTGATGTTGATCGCCTATCTCTCACCCAACTTCATGGGAAACTGCTTACATTCGAGAGAGAGATAGAGCAGAAAAGGAAATTGGTTTCATCTGGCAAGCTCACTGAGGATTTTGTCCAAGGGAACACTGCCCTGATTGGACATCAAGAGTCAGAATATGCGTCATCTGAAAGCCAGTATGATGAGCATATTGATTTCTCTACAAACACTTCTGAGCCTGCCTTTGTGAGTGTTGATAGTTATTCTGCTGGTAGTAATAGTGACAATCTATGTTTCATCATGGATGATCTCAAGGGGATTGCTGATGATGACTTAGAAGAGATGGATATTTTGAGCCAAATGGCCTTGATAAATATCAGATCTCAGAAGTTCTACAAAAGAACTGGAAGGAAATTCCCAGGACTCTCTGGCAAAACCAAAGTTGGTTTTGACAAGAGTAAGTTGAAGTGCCATAAATGCCACAGGCTTGGGCACTTTGCAAGAGAATGTAGATCATCTGGATCTAACTCTCCTGCACCTTTTGTGACTTTCCCTGGCAATAGTCAACAAAACAGAGGGCAACAACCTGTCAATTCTGGTTATCATCATCAACCACAATCTCCTGCATATTTTGTTCCACAGGGGCCAATGCCATATCCATACCCTGCTATTACATGCCACAACCAGGCCAGGTTCAAGCACCCACTGCTCAGCAACCACATGCACTCCCTGAGCCTCAACCATCCCAATCTCATCAACCTAATCAACTTCAACAACACAGCTTCTTCACACCAGGAGTTGTTGACTGGAGCAGTTTACCAGATGATGTGTCTGGTAATGAACAACTGTTCTCAGGTGCTGGTCAACATGGTGGTGAGCATCCTTTTGGAAATCTAGCTCTCATGGCTTTGGAATCCTCTGATGGATCATCTCAAATACCTCTTCAACACAGGTATCACAGGTATCCTCTGAGGCTAAGGCCAAATTATGTTCTGAAACTTGCATAGCAGCATTTGCCTCTATTAGAGAAGCAAATGTGGCTTTAATCAATAAAAATGTAGAGCTAGAACAAACAATTTCCAAAAATAAAGCTGAGTTTGAGTCTGTGCTAAAAGAGAAAACTGATGAGATTTACAAATTAAAATGCCAAATTTCTGATGATAAGGCTAGGGAGGATGTACTCTTAGAGAAGTACAAAGACCTCAAAGATACTCTTGCTGTCACCCAGGTAGAGTGTGATCGATGGGTACAATCTTGCAAGGGCTTTGAAATGCTTCTTAGTAAGCAAACAGCTTCCAATGTGAAGTTTGGAATTGGTTATAATCACACTGCTCCTCCTACAGTTTTTGCTTCAAGAGCAGGAGCGGAATCTGATGGAGAAAGTAATGACCAATCCACCTCATCATGTGATTCACTACTTGATAAAGCATCAGTAGTTGAAGTCAGTAGTAATCCCTCTGTGAACCTATCAGCTGATATTGATGGTTCAACTGCTGACACTCACATGATCAATGAGTTGATCAACCCAAGTGTTATCCCTAGAAGTACTGAGGGTACTGGAGAGCAGGGGATAACATCTGGAGTTCAAATCCTAATGACTGACAGCACTGAAGAGAAGAAAACTGTCAGTAGGAAGGATTTGAAGCCTACTAAGGAAGTTGACAAGAAGGCAAAAAGTGCTTCTAAACTGCTGAAGAGCAAGTCTTCAGTAGTTTCATCTTCTTTAGTTGATGATCAACAGAAGATGAAGAAGAAACCATGTGAAATATGTGGTCTATTCAATCATCTCACAGATGATTGTTGGTACAAAAAGGGATCCAAACTCAAACAAAAAGAGAAAATAAAGAAAACTTGGCTAAAATGAAAACTGAGTTTGAGTCCAAGTTTGTACCAGCAGCATCAAATCCTGTTACTCCTATGACCAAAAAGAAATCTAAAAAGGAAGGAGTGCAACAGGCAATAGCTGAGGTTGCTCAAAAGAAGATGGTGCAACACAAGAACTCATCATCAAACACCAATACCAATGTGTCTGAAGAGCTGAAAGCTCTCTCCCAGAATCAGACACAGCTGGTAATGATGGTTCAACATCTGTTGGGAAGAGTTAACCAACTTGATGGCCCTGTGTTGAAACCCCAGAAAAGGAGATCCAAGCCGAAGGATTCCTCTTCTACACCATCTCCTTCACCTCAAGCTATTGTGTCCAATAAACCTGTTAGTTTACCATCTGTTGATGAGACCAGGCCCAAAACCAAAAAGGTTTGGGTCTCCAAAACTAACTGATTGTTTATTTATGCAGGTTTCTTCAACATGCCAAAGTAGCATCTGGTATGTAGACAGTGGGGGATCTATGCATATGACTGGGAACAACTCACTTCTTAATGACTACTCTCCAGGAAGGAAGGGATTTGTTTTCTTTGGCAATGATGCAAGAGGTTACATCATCGGGAAGGGCTTTGTTTCCAATGGGGAAATAAAGTTTGATGATGTCAACCATGTGGAAAATCTCAAGTATAATCTTTTGAGTGTCAGTCAATTGTGTGACAAAGGCCATGTTGCCCTTTTCACAAGCCAGAACTGCAGGATTCTGTCATCCAAAGTTCTGAGTTTGATTGACAAGGTATTGGATGCTCACACTCTCCTGAAGGCCAACAGGACAGGAAGAGTGTATGCCTTAGATCTTTCCAAGAAAATTGATCTCAAAGGCCATCCTTGCCTATTTTCCAAGGCCTCTCCTCAAGAATCTAATCTATGGCATAGAAGGCTGGGACATGTTAATTTCAAGAACATGAATCAGCTGATACACCATAGTTTAGTAAGGGGAATGCCTATGAAGGAGTTCAAGTGTGAAAACAACTGCACTGCTTGTTTGAAAGGAAAACAGCACAAGGTTTCATTTACCTATTGAAGAACCAAAGTCCACTGCCTGCTTACAACTTCTTCACATGGATCTCTTTGGTCCTGTGAGAGTGATGAGCATGGCACAGAAAAAATACTGTCTGGTAATTGTGGATGATTACTCCAGATTTGTATGGACTTTCTTTCTACATTCAAAGGATGAAGCTGCACAGAAGATCATAAACTTTGTGTTGTATGCTGAGAAGCAGTATTCCCTCTCAGTCAAGTGTATTAGAAGTGATAATGGAACAGAATTCAGGAACAATACACTTGATGAATTCTACCTTTCCAAGGGAATAAAGAGACAGTTTAGTATTCCAAGAACTCCTGAACAGAATGGAGTTGTGGAGAGAAAGAACAGGACCCTCATTGAAGCTGCAAGGTCTATGTTGGCTGATTCTGGACTGCCATTGACCTTTTGGGCTGAAGCTGTCAACACAGCATGCTATGTGCAGAATAGAGTGCTAATAAATCAGAGGTTGATGAAGACTCCATATGAAGTTCTACATCATTTGGCCCCTCTCATTTCATTTTTTAGAGCATTTGGGTGTCCCTGTTTCATTCTCAACACAAAGGATCAGCTCCAGAAATTTGATCCTAAGGTGGATGCAGGGTACTTTGTTGGTTATTCATCAACTTGCAAGGCATACAGAGTCTTCAACTGCAGAACAAAGATGGTTGAAGAGACTTTACATGTCAAGTTCAATGAATCTCCAAAGGACAAGATTCCACAAAGCCCTGTGGAGCTCTTTGATTTGGACATACTGCAATATGTTCCTTATCAATCTCCTGCTGTTGCTCCTGTCAACAGTTCACCACCTGGTGTTACTACTGAAGATGATGATGATAGTAGTAATCACCTCTTCAGGTTTAGTGATCAACTGCCTGAGTCCTCTAAACCTGATGCTCCTGTAGCTCCAGCCGCACCATCCACAACAAATGCTGATGAGATTTCTGCATCCTCAACTTCATTTGAGTTGCCACCATCTTCATGGTTTCAAGAATCTGCATCAACATCTGCTGCTGTGCTGAAGACCCTACAAACACTTGCACAGATTTGATTGTTTACCAAGAGCTGAAAAATCACCCAATATCTCAAATCCTTGGTGATATCAATGGTGTCTCAACCAGAAGCCAGTTGTCCAATTTCTGCTTCTATGCTCTTCATCAGTCAGCTAGAGCCGAAGAACTATCATGTTGCTTTGAGGGACAATGGATGGGTTGAAGCCATGCAGCTTGAGCTTCTTCAGTTCAAGAAACAGCAAGTGTGGGAGCTTGTTCCTCTACCCCCAGGTAAGTGTGCAATAGGCACTAAATGGGTGTTTAGGAATAAAACTGATGAAAATGGGCTAATTGTTAAGAACAAGGCCAGACTGGTTGTGCAGGGGTTTGCACAAGAAGAAGGTATTGATTATGATGAAACCTTTGCCCCTGTAGCCAGACTGGAGGCAATTAGATTGTTTTTAGCCTATGCTGCACTCCACAATCTTAAAGTTTTCAAATGGATGTCAAAAGTGCTTTTCTATATGGTACATAAAAGAAGAAGTTTATGTGTGTCAACCACCAGGCTTTGAGGATAATAAGCACCCAGAATGGGTATATAAGCTTGATAAAGCTCTTTATGGGTTGAAACAAGCACCTAGAGCTTGGTATGAGACCTTATCAAACTTTCTTCTACAGAATAATTTCACTAGAGGCTCCATAGATAAAACTTTATTTATTAAGAAGGTGGATCAGCATAAGCTACTTGTTCAAATTTATGTTGATGATATTATATTTGCATCCTCTGATCCCCAATTGTGTGAGGATTCCAAACTTAATGCAACAGAAGTTTGAAATGAGTGCAATGGGAGAATTACAGTTCTTTCTAGGTTTGCAAATCAAACAAAAAGCTGATGGAATTTTCATTCATCAGTCTAAATCACACAAAAGATCTTTTGAATAAGTTTGATTTACAAAACTGTAAATCCTGTTCTACTCCCATGTGCAACACCACACAATTGGATGTTGATCAGAAAGGTAAAGGTGTTGATGAAACCCTTTACAGATGTATGATTGGTTCCTTGATGTATTTAACAGCTTCTAGACCAGATATTATGTTTGCTACATGTGTTTGTGCTAGATTTCAGGCTGCACCTAAGGAGTCTCATCTGATTGCAGTCAAGAGGATCTTTAGATATCTGCAAGGCACACAATCTCTAGGCTTATGGTATTCCACTGGACATTCTTGCAAATTAGTTGCTTTCTCTGATAGTGACTATGCAGGATGTAAGTTGACCAGGAAATCAACTTCTGGTGGATGCCAATTCCTAGGCAACTGTTTGATTTCTTGGCAGAGTAAGAAACAAACATCTGTTGCTACATCCACTGCTGAAGCCGAGTACATTGCTGCTGCAAGTTGTACATCCCAAATACTCTGGCTTCAGAATCAACTTTTGGATTATGGCATTACAGAGACTAAGACTCCATTATTAATGGATAGTGCTTCAGCTCTTTGCATTGTCAAAAATCCTGTCCAGCACTCTAGGACCAAACATATAGAAATTAGACATCATTTTATAAGAGATTGTTTTGAAAAGGGTCTAATTAATCCTATGTTTGTGCCTAGTGCTGATGAGCTTGCAGACATTTTTACTAAGCCTTTGGATAGTTCAACTTTCCACAACCTGGTGTTAAGGCTTGGTATGCTGCAGCTAGAATAAGTGACAACTACTGATGATCTCAGTAATTACTGATGATCATTGGTAACCATGTCACATATAAGTACTGATGAGTTATTTTACCCTCAGTAGTTTTATAACTACTGAAGGCTAAATGCTTTAAGTACTGTACTTTTGTTCTGTTCTACACTACTGATGTAGTTACAACTACTGAAATCAGTAGAAACAGATAAGTACTGATGTCCTATGAAACAACTGAAAACAGCTAAAAGCTGATGAGTAAGTGTTGAGGACAGTATGAAACAGCTGAAAGGCTATGAATTGACGACAACTACTGATGAGTACTCTCTCTTCAGTAGTTCACAAACTGCTGTTTCTTTATAAACAACTGAAGCAATACCATGTCTTCAGTAGTTTCACAACTACTGATGACTAACACCAAGTCTTCAGTTGTTACAACAACTGATGGCAAAACCACGGTCTTCAGTAGTTTCACAACTACTGATGACTAATACCAAGTCCTCAGTTGTTCAACATCTGAAGTCCAACTTGTCTTCAGTAGTTTTTAAAACTACTGATGCCTAAATCAGAGACTTCAGTTGTTTCAACGTCTGATAGTAAACACCATGTCTTCAGTTGTTTTATAACTGCTGACCACACCAATACCATCAGTCGTTTCAAACGTCTGAAAGTTAATACCACGTCATCAGTAGCTTCAAATACTGATGACTAACACCAAAACCTTCAGTCGTTTCATAACCCGTACCCTATATATACCTGATCCCTCTTTCAGAGTTTTTCATTCTTTCACGACCTAACTTTTCAAAAGCTCTGAAAACCTTTCACCTTCATTAATGGCGACCATGCAACTCAAACCTCGACACAACTGTGTCGCGTACCTTACAAAATCGCCCTTCTGGAAATTTGAAATGCTATAGATCTTATGGTCCAATCCCCACTAAAAACGGCTTTCCTTTTAAATCCAATCATTTATGCCGATTCGCTACGTCAGTTCTGGATGAATGCGACCGTTAATGGAGAATCTATCCTTCATCTATCAACTCGCATAAGGTGGTCATCTCTACTGCTACCATCCGCCAAATATTACTGTTAGATGATGCTGCCTACCCTGTTGGATATCCTAAGCGCCAACTTGATCTTTCCTTTGGACAACATGGATATCAGGGTGATCTTAGTGCTTCAACAATCCTGAAGAAACATTTTCCAGATGCTGAACGATTATATTTCATATGGTAAATGTTTGCCTGGCTCGAAGACTTCCTCTTGGGATCAACTGTCTTCCAGATGGCAACAGGTATTGTTCTCTATCCTTGAACAAGAACCACTAAACTTTTCTGAAATAATTTTTCTTGAACTCAAGGATATGGCCACAAAACCACTTTCTAACCGTTGGATACTATATCCTCGGTTTATAATGGCCATAATAGAGAATCAGCTTTCTGCTGAGGGACTAGTTGGTCTGGGAGTCCCTGCTTTGGCTGTATTGCCGGAGGTATACTCCCGACACAACACTGACCAAACTCTCAAACAGGCTGCCAAGCTGCGCAAACCCACGCAGCTGGAACCCACAGCCTCCACTCCAAATCCAAAGTCCCCTCCAAACCCACAAAGAAGAAGCCTAAGAAAGCTACTCAGGGAATTGAGTCCCCTGTGGATGCTCCTGCTGCACCAACGCAGGTTATCTCTGCTGGAAATACCCCCCAGTAGAGACTGTGACTCCACCAACTGAAGCCGCTCAGGTTTCCTCTCAAAAGGAACCTGAAGCAACCACTCAAAGGGAAGCCACAATGCTGGGATCCTCCTCACTTGAGGGGATTACCATTGAAGAGCACCACCTGTCCCGGGTGCACACTGCTTCCACACCTCTCCTGATGCAACCGCCCCTCAAAGCCCTACTATCATTGTTGCAAAAGTGCTGACGCAGTTGCATTCCTCACCCCCCACCCAGACACCATTACTACTGGGATAACCTCAACACCTGAGGGGGAGGATCACAATGCTTCTGTCAACCCACAGCACAGGGGTTATCATGTTCCATTCTAGTGTAGATAAGGAGGTGCGAACTTCTGGTGAGGCTGCCACTGCTCCTGACTCAGCAAATGACCAGGATGCAGTTGGTAACATCTCTAAGTCCTCACCAGTGGCAACAGCTGATGAAGGACATAGTCCTGAGGCTGGAAGTCCCCAGAACCGAGAACAAGGGGCACATGCTATAATTGATCTACACTCAAGGCATGTTCATTCTGACTTTGTCAGGAGGTCAGGTGATTCAGTCACAACTGATGATGACCTGAGCTTCTTCTATGATGTAGTTGCTCAAAACACCATTCTAGAGGATGAGGTTAGCAGACTCAAAGATGCTGGCCAAGATGTCTCAGGATGCAAGTCCATCTGCCACCACAATACACCACAGATGGCACCTTCTTCTGAAGGTCCCCTACACACTGAGCCAGTATATACTTCCAAGCCACCAGCCTCTGCTTTCGGCACTGATTCTCAGGAACAGAACCATCCTGATCAATCAGTTGCTACCTTTCAAAATCCCTACCTCTCATCACTCCCATGATCACAGATATAGTGATCAAAGCCATTGATGAGAGGCTTCCTACAATAATACAACCCTTGGTGGAGGAGTTGGTGACTAAATCCCTTTCTACTGCTCAAACCCTTGCACCCAATGCAACCAAAAAGGGGGAGAGTCAGTTAGTTAAAGGAAAAAGGAAGAGGATAGATGGGGAGAAGGCGAAAGAATCTGAGGTTGTAAATGAGAAGGAGAAGGAGAGTGTGAAGGGAGCTGAAGTGAATGAAAGTCAAAAAGACTTTCATGTCACATATCAAAAGAGAAAAGGAGAGTCTGAGAAGGAGAAGGAGCTGAAGGATATGGTGAAAGAAGCTGACGCCAACCATAACCGTTCAATGGATAAAATCATTGAGCAGTTGTATAGGCAGGGTTTTGACATCAAACAACTAG
The DNA here is from genome assembly GCA_025506515.1 of Flaveria trinervia. Classification (NCBI taxonomy): domain Eukaryota; kingdom Viridiplantae; phylum Streptophyta; class Magnoliopsida; order Asterales; family Asteraceae; genus Flaveria; species Flaveria trinervia. The sequence goes on along the minus strand of CM046452.1, from coordinate 54,540,590 downwards.
ACTCCGAGATCAGAAGGATGGAAACAGAGGAGATCAATTCAAGATGGGCTAGCTATGATGCCTTAGAAAGAGAAAGGCTGGAGATAATGATCAGATTTATAGCTAAATACTTGGGAAGATCTCTAATGGAAATAAGGGCCTGGACCAGGGACAACATCTTGGCAATAACCACCAAGATTTGTTCGTCTGAAGAATACTCCAAAGGTTTAGTGATTGAGGTATTGAATGAAGCTGGGGTTGGGAATCGAAAAGAACTGACAAAATTTACCAAAGCCTCCCTTACAGCCAAAATGCTAAAACAGTCTGAAAAGCCTCAATCCTCAAAATCACTATCTCCACAACCCACTAAAACAACTCCTTTACCCTCTAAACCAACCATCCAACCCCAAAACCAAATCCTTTACCTCTAAAACCCATTGCCAGTGATGTACCTAGCCAAAAGAAAAGAAAGGTACTGAGGCCTGATGAAGATGAAGAGGAGGATGAAGACAGACTGCCACTCTCTGCAGTCATTACTTTGCCTAAGGCTAAACCAATGTCCATCACTCCTGCTTCTCAAATGCATGATGTAATGATAAAGATTGAAGAGGAACAGATGCAAAAACATGATGAGGAAATGCTGAAAAGCATTGACAAAGCATATGCTACATCCTCTTCAATGATCAGCATGAAGAAAGAAGTATTAAGATTGTACACCCTTGCTAATACCTTTCAATACCAAAGGGAAAGAGTAAGGATATGGCCTGATCCTAGGGTGGCACACGGATTGTCAAGAAAGAAATTCCTTCAAGATACAAGGGCCAAGTGAAGAGAGTTGTCGACGAAGACATCACTGTGGTGCTTGTAGTGTCCCCTTGGGAAATGTTGAAGAGTTCAAGAAAGCCTATGAAGCCAAACAACCACCTCAAAAGATGTTAGAGAACAAAATTATAAAGAAGGGATTGGTTTAAACGACTTGAAAACTTCAAACAAGAAGAGCTCAACCTGCTCTTAGAAGGGACTCATCCAGATGAGTTTGCTTATAGACAAATAACCACGGTTGAGCTCAAGAATGGAAAACAGGCCAAGTACATATCTGAAGTGTATGGCCGAGAAGGATTATTTGATGGTGTGCCCGAGGTGCTGACAATGGATGAGCAAATCATGTTTTTAAGGGCTTACACCAGGGAATCATATAGGCTGATACACGGGAAGTAGATCTCATGGTTGGGGCAACAGCTCGGTGTCCAAGTCCCCAATACAGAGCTCCCAACCATATCATGCCAAACAGATCATCAGAGACTTCTTCCCAGGCCGGTGCTGAAAAAGGGTCACTTCTCATCTGATCAAGAGGATAAGAGACCAATCTATCTGCCAAAATAAGTGGGACTCGTCAATAACTTAGAGGTTTTGGCTGCATTGGTTCAGGGGGAGTTTGTTGGACCAAAAGAACCAATGAGCCTGATCAGAGAACCTCTAAGTCCCACAAGACATCACAACAGCTGAAGAAGACCTGATCAGCTGTTCTAAAGTCTGAAGAATAACTGCTGAAGTACGTCTGAAGTACTGAAGACAAAGACTGAGAGACAACAGCTGAAGATCTAAAGTCTGAAGACTTCAACAAGTACTGAAGACAAAGACTGAAGATCAACAGCTGAAAGACAAAGTCTGATGTTCAAGTACTGAAGACATCAGCTGATGTTAACAGCTGATGACAACAGCTGAAGAGGGCTTCTTCAGTTGTTGTGATGGTTTCTTTCTTCAGTAGTTTTCTTTTCCTTTCAGTAGTTTGTTTATTTTTCTTTTCAGTACTTGTAAACAACTGAAGAGGTTGTTCTTCAGTTGTTGTAGTTTCAGTAGTTTTATGTTTTTCAGTAGTTGTAAATGAGATGTTAACACTTAGGAAATTTGTAAGAAGATGTCAGTTGTTGACATCTTCAGTAGTTGTTAAACATCAGTAGTTATAAAACGGTTACATGTCACTTTCAGGTGACATCAGCCTACGTCATTCTTTCCTTTATAAGGAAGATGACTCACATGTAATCGTGCCTTTGAGGCCGACAATCTTAATGCAATATTCCTTTTGTCGGATTTCTCTCTATAACAAAATTCTTTTATCGTTTTATATCAATTTTCTTGTTTGAATTTGTCTAATTCTGAGCTATTCCGCTGCTATATTGTTCAATCGATTAAACAAGGGCTGAGATCCTCCCAACAGGGAGCGTGAGGTAATCGAGGCTAAGACTGAAGAAGCAGGTTAGTGGTTGCTGACTTTTTATTTTCCAGTTGGCGGTGTGGGCTGAGGATGGCAATGCGAGGCTACTCAGCTCGTTTGGGATGGCATCCAATTATAATGCTTTTGTGATGTAATGCAAACATGTATTTTGTAACCGATAATGCTGTATTATTTGGCAAAAGTGCTTATAATGAAATGAGATGTCATTTTTGAATGTTTCCGCTGCAATATTTTCTTAAGACAAATGTAATTATATGTTTTATGTGCGATAAATGACCAGCTGTAAGCGTCCCGGAGACGGGGCCTTACAGTTATATGTTGTGATAAAAATCTAATTTTTGTCTATTTTTTTAGGATTTTATTTCAAAAGATGATTGTGTTTGCTAATGATGTGTATTAGTAGACTGTTTTGAAGTAGAAACCTTTGTTTTCGTTATCTTCGTTTCAATCTCCAATCACGAGCTAAAAAATTGCTTTTAGGGTTTTAGTGAAAATGGTTGCTAAACCTTAAGCATTTGAGTGGATTTGTTCCCCCTCTTCTATAATTATTTCTGTAATTTTTTGTATTAGATGATAATTAATGTGTAAACCAAAATAATTGTTCTGCATCTAGTTTCATTTTTAAAATGGATAAACATCACCATTCAACTTTTAAGCAAACTATTTATGATAACTAAGACTTGAAATAGGTAGCTATGACAAACATGACATGGCCACCAGTCCTAATAGATTGACCAAATCTCTCGAATCATGGGCACCATGTCATCCATCTAAACATGAAATTGACCAAATTTGTAGTTGGGTTTATACACTAAGGTGCTAGAACTTGAGACCTACCTAAGAGAGAACATTTTACATAGACATGCTTTAAGTCTAGTTGAATCCGAACTCATAAAATAAACCTAGTCAAACATGTGTTAATTTACATTTTATTTTTGCGTTTGTTTGGTTTTGATGATCAAGTTAGGCCAGTTAAAACTACCGTTAACTAATACTAACTAATATAAAAAACAAATTGCAATGGCCTAGTGGTAAGATGTAAATCTCCCATTCACATAGCGTTGAGACTCAATTTAAAATTGAACTAAATTTAGATTGGTCGTGGATTAAGATTACATTATGCTCATTAAAGAAAAACCTACTATATTAAATTAACGCAAAAAAATTATAAGTATATGCCTACAAAAAATTATTATGTTGTATATGAACTACAAAAAGAATTTCCATAAACCCATGAAAAGACAACCAAAACAACTCTAGAATCCTAAACCTCTTAAACCATTCAAATGCACCCCTCAACTTCTAACCAATTAATTATAAATGGTAAACATCTATATAGGCCCACCTCCTCCCTCCATGAGCCCTGTACAAATTAACAAAACTAAACAAACTACTTATACTAAAATAAACTAACAAGAAACAAAACCCACAAGATTTCTCAGTCATATGTAATCGCTTGCGGTTCATGTTTGGGATGAGCTCGGGTTGTCCCCGTGGACCCTAGCCATGGCTTGGTGTGGCATGCATTTGCTTCTCATCTCCACAACCTTCTTATGAGAGTTGGAGTGCAAAGAAGGAACAAAAGTTGGGCTGGCGGCAGGACGGTACTCTGGGAAGAGCCGCCCTGATTTGTGACGAACACCACAAGCATTGCAAAGGGTTTTTGGACCCATCGGGCCTGCACGCCATTGGGGTGTTTTCGTAATTTCACAATGCATACATTTCCTAACTCCTTGTCCAGTTTGGTTTTGGTTTTCATTTTTTTCACATGGATTGGATTCGGCCTCCGCTTTCTTGGGCTTCTTTCTTTTCTTCTGATCAGGCCCACCAGCAGCTGATTTGGCCCATTATGAGACCTAACTTGGTTCTCGCACTCCAAAGAAACTGGCACTGGGATGAGGGTCACCGCGGAGGGAAGCTCCGCGGTGCCACGAGGGTTAAAGGTCGGTGGGCGAGGACGTTTGCTTCGGGCTCGTTGCGGCCCACAGGGAGTTGAGCTAAGCGGGATCATCTTGTCACTACTTCTGCCACCCGAGCACGAGGACGAGCTAGAAGTACTGCTACTCTGCTTTCGAGCACCGACACAGGACTCGACATGTGGAACTCATACTTGGCAACCACTAAGGGCTCCGCTTTCACCGGAATATTCTCTTTGTTCATGGTCATTCCACCACCGGAAAACGTATCTTCCATAAAGTTTGAAAGCCATTCAAGCTGAACGACATCCTCATACTGAGATTTTACATATAGTAGTAACTTGTAAGTATAATGATAAAAATATAGATTCTTGTAAACATATTTAAGTTTATAAAAAAACAAAACATATACAGAAAAACTTCACATAGAAGTTTGTTAAAATTAGGTGATTGTTGAAAGGGCCTGGAAAACTCTTTTGACTTCTTTAGCAATTATCAAACAACCATGTTTTTAAAAACACTCGACGCGGGATTCGAAAGTAACAATTATTGATGGGGTAGATAAAAATTCAAAATCTAAGATATTTTTAAAATTTTTTA
>CM046452.1:54518359-54530859 GCA_025506515.1 Flaveria trinervia | reverse complement strand
TTGAACCAGTCGCACAGTTTCATTCGCACGGGTAGCCCATTCGCATCACTCCATTCGCACCAGTTAACAGATTGTTTAAGAGACTTAAAGTTAATCGAGATGGAGGATCAGTTGTCAACGTTTACAGCCGGGAAGGACTCATGGATTCAGAACTTACTGCTACTGGAGAATGAGGTGGGGAATCATAATAACCCCCGAAGCTTATAACATTAGATGAGTTTCCTCACTGGAAACAACGTTTTGAGATCTACCTCAATGGAGTGGATCCAAATATGTGGGAAGCTATTGAGAGGGATACAGTATGCCGGTGGGAGCCAATGGGGTGAAACTTACTTTAGGAGGAATGACTGATGCACAGAAAGTTAAATAATGTTGAAAAAAGAGTAATGCATTGCTAACACAGTCTATCCCTAAGGATATTTTTCACCAATTCTCAGAGAATAAGCAAGCCAAGAAGTTATGGGATGAGCTGGAGAAAAGATATGACGGGAATGCTTCGTTGAAGGCCATTAAGCTAAGGAGTTGAAGAAAGAATTTGACAACTTTTCATCGATGGGAAATGAGAGTTTAGACGATTGATAGATTCTACCATTTGATGAGCGAGGCACACACATGGTGTCACAACTACTATGGAAGATAAAGTATCAAATTTTGCAGACGGGTTGCCAGAAAGTTGGGCTTGTTTTGTTTCAAATCTGAGACAGAATGGATTGCTATCAAGGTTGGACATCAATGATTTCATACTAAAGCTGCGAGAAGAAGCACTAAGGATGAAGTATCAAGCTCAGAAGTCTTCGTACACTCAGAATCCAGCTTTGTACAATGTCACTCCTCAAGTTAAGACATCTGGAGCACCTCTAGACTGCCTTTGTGTCAAGCTCATCTGATCCTTCACAAGTCTCTCCTTCAGGATCAGAAACGTTAGGGTCTTCTAGTACCCAATATATTGGATCTGAAGCAAATGCTACACGACTGAAGACTGAGAATCTCGGAAACGTGACAGTAGAAGTAGCTCGAGAGCACATGGATCTCTTGGCAGCAGTGGTCCATTCCTGTGATGGACTTGTTGCTGGGAAAATTGGAAACTGCCATCTGGCAGATGAGGATACGAGCAGGTTGATGAGACTGAACTGGAGAGGATGGATATTATGTGGGCCTTAGCAATTGTTGTCCGGAGGGCAAAGAAGTTCGTGAAGAAGACCGGATAAAACTTGGTTGCTACTAAGGACACTACTTTTGGCTTTGACAAGAGCAAGGTGACCTGCTTCAACTGTGTAGAAAAGGGGCACTTCAAAAGAGAATGTGTGAAGCCAAAGAAGACTGGAAACGGGAATCCATTCTCGTCTTTTACTCGTCAAGACAAGCAAGCTAGTAGTTCTACTTCATCAAGTAAGGATCCAAAAGCCTTGACCGCCCATGATGATGAAGGACAGGACTGGAGCTTTAGGTTTGTCTCTCCGGGAGAATCCTATATTGCGAGCGAGGATGACTTAGATGATGATTCCGTGAGTGAAAGAGATATAGCAGTTGAGATAGCGATGTCAAACAGTGAAGAGACTGCAACAGAGGTCAGCTACAAGCCTGAAGAAGGGACGTCTACAACAAAGACAGAATCACCAGAACTAGAGACATCTGATGCTGCGTTGATGACTAATTCATCAGAACCTCCTCAGGTAAGTACTACTGACCAACTTTTCAAAAATCATGCTTGTTCTGATTGTAATAAATTTAGAGAAAGCATAGATCAGAAATTTGCTAGTTATTAGATCATAATGACAGCTTAGTAAAGGATTTGCAACTGTGCACTGAGGCAAAGAGAGTTTTAAAACAAAATGTGCATAGTTACAAAGAAAAGATAGACCTTTTGAATAAACGCTTAGGGAAACTGAAGTAGTAGCATTTAACCAAGCTAATGACATTAGGTACTATCTTAACTCCCTAGAAGACACTAAGAAACAAAAAGCAGTTTTAGAAGTAGAAGTCAACTCTTTAAAGCAAAACTGCACAGTTGGACAAGTTCATCTCATATTGTCCAACACTTAGTTAGAGAGCGTAACAATGAGGAGGTTTGGGTTATAAAGTGGTTCCCCCACCACCTGAAACCTTGATGAACACTAAGTGTAACCAATAAATAACAATCCCATCAAGGATCATGTGGTGTCTACTCCTCTTGTAAGTGATCCAAATTCCTCATGTTCTTCAATTGAATCTGAAACAAAACAAAAGGAGGCCACTTCAAAGGCAAAGGGCAAAATGCCTTGTGTTAATCTAGAAAAAGAATTTGAAAAGGATAATATAAAGTCAGGGTTAAACAAAGTCAAATCTGAACCTAAAAAGACTGTTAATGTTAACCTTTCACAAGTCTCATGTCAAAGTCCAGTTAACCAAAATGGAAAAGTTGTTAAGAATGTCAAAACATTTAGTTTGTTAAACAAGAGCATACATCAAAAGAAGTAGAGTCAAAACCCAAACAAAATGATGTCACTAGGATGTCACACACATCTCCACAACAAAAGTTTAATCATAAAGTTGATAGCAGGTCATGCTACAACTGTGGAGAGTGTGGACACATTGCTTCTTTTTATCCTTACTTTCAGACACCTAGGAAGAAAATTGAACTTTAGAACTCAAAACCTAGGTCTTCTAAAGGAGTTCTTTAACTCCACCTAAAATAACTAGTGAACCCAAAGTTCACCCATTAGCCAGTCGTCTGTTTATCACAAACAGGCCTTACACAAATCTGGCTTATGGAAAGAAAAGTCATCCTCTGTGTCTGATAATGATGACAATAAGGCACCTAAGCTACCCTCACCTTCTAAGGGTCAATGGGTTGAATTCGTGATGTGTGATGCCTCTGGGAAACCCAAGCCAGTAAAGGCTTGGGTTCCTAACCTAAACTAATCCTTTAAATTGTATGTGCAGGGTGTTCGCTACAGTGCTGAAACCAACACGTGGATTGTAGATAGTGGAGCATCCAGGACATGACAGGAAATAGGGCTCTTTTATCAAACTTCAACAAATAAAAGGCGGGCATGTTTCGTTTGCTGGTAACAAAGGAGGTTATATCATAGCTCAGGGAGGTTGGAAATCAGAAAGTTAAGTTTGATAAAGTGAACTACGTTCACAACTTCAAACAACTTACTTTTTGTTTCCCAAATATGTGACAAAGGATTTAAAGTCATATTCGACAACAATAAATGTTACGTCCTAAAGAAAGACTATGTGATTCCGGAGGACCAAGTTCTGATGACAGCTTCAAGATATAAGACCTTTATGTTTTGGATCTCTCAACGGCTTCTACAACGGATCATGAAGTTCAGTGCTTCCTATCAAAAGCTACTGAGAAGGACTCCATTTTCCTGGCATAGGAGAATGGGACACATTAATCAGTGGAAGATGAATCACTTGATTCAGAAGGATCTAGTGAGAGGTGTTAACGTCAAAAATTTCCAACTTCCGGATTTCTGTGTAGCATGCAAGAAAGGCAAACAGACAAGAAGTCTCATAAGGAAAAGAAAGTTCATTCTATCAAGCTTCCTCTTGAACTTCTTCACATGGATCTGTTTAGTCCAGTCAGTACAAAGAGCATTGCAGGTGACTTGTATGTTATGTGGTGACTAATGACTACTCAAGATTCTCTTGGGTAATGTTTCTGAAGTCCAAGTCAGAAACATTTGAGTCATTCAAGGAATTAGTAACCACACTGGAATCTCTCTACAAGCTGAAGGTGAGATAGGTACGCTCAGACAAGGGGACTGAATTCAAGAATCAGTGGATGGAGGCTTACTGCAAGGAAAAGGGATTGTGCACCAGTTCACTTCTCCCTACACGGCTCAGATGAATGGTGTTGCTGAGAAGAAGAATAGAAGCTTGATAGAGACAGCACGGACAATGCTAGCAGACTCGAAACTGCCTAACCAATTCTGGAATGAGGCAGTGGCAAATGCATGTTATACATTAAATCGAGTTCTGGTAGTCAAGCGCCATGGCAAGACATGTTACGAGTTACTACAACACGTAAACCTAATCTGGAGTATCTCGAACCATTTGCGCGCCGTGCACACTTCTGAAGAAGACTCAAGAAGGAAAATTCAGTGAGAAGGCTGATGAAGGGATCTTCCTAGGATACAACATACCGAACAAGAGAGTTTACAACAACTCAACGGGTTTAGTAGAAGTGTGTGGTAATTTTTGATGTTCAGAGATATACCACACCACCTACTGAAAAGGACCCGCTATTTTTTCGACTATGATGGATTCTTCAAGTCCTTCAACATCCCTATCTCTCCTTCTGATGACGAGTTAGCTACATGAATGATGTATGATATCTTGAATACACCATATCTTGATACAATATCATCGAGCTCACAGGGAGAATTATCTCATCACTCAGGGGGAGCACTAGAAGACAGTGACTCCTCCTTAAAAGATGAAGCTGAAGAGGATGACTAGAACAATCAGGAGAGACAGGTTGCAATTCCTGCAAGTCCACAAACATCTAACAGTGATGCCTCTTCAACTTCGGAACCTCAAACTCCTTCTACCTCAGATGCAGAACCAAATGTTCATAATCTGGCTCTGAGGTAGTTGTTCCTACCACTCCAGGATCACGTCTAAATGTCTATCATCCCCTAGAAAATGTCATTGGGGATGTCAGATCAGGAGTGCAGACCAGAAATCAGCTATTTCTCAGCTGATTATGCCTCGGTAATGGAAAAATGATACATTCACGATGGTGCTTATCGGTGTTTTGTCTCGCAGTTTGAGCCAAAATACGTCAGTGAAGCACTGAATGATGAGGCATGGGTGAGTGCCATGCAAGAAGACTTCTTCTTCAATCAAGAAGTTAGGTGTATGAACACTGGTAGATAGACCTAAAGGTGCTAAGGTCATTGGCACCAAATGGGTCTTGAAATGCAAGAAGGATGACCAAGGTGTCATTATCAGGAACAAAGCTTGACTGGTAGTTCAGGGATTTCAACAAGTTAAGGGGATTGATTATAATGAAGTGTTTGCACCCGTGGCAAGGATGGAAGCCATCCGCATCTTCCTTGCCTATGCATTGTATATGAAGATCAAAGTCTATCAATTAGATGTGAAGAGTGCATTCCTTCATGGTGAAATTCGAGAGACAGTTTATGTCAGTCAACCAGGGATTTGAAGATCCTTATCATCGGGACAGAGTTTACAAACTTGACAAGGCCTTATACGGGCTTCATCAAGCTCCAAGGGCCTGGTATGAGAAACTCTCGACTCATCTTGTGAAACACGGATTTCGTAGGGGAGTCATTGACTGCACACTGTTTATCAAAGAAAAGGATGGAGACTTATTGCTAGTACAGATCTATGTTGATGACATAATCTTTGGTTCAAAGAACGAAGAGTTATGCAAAGAATTTGAAGCAGTAATGAAGGCGGAGTTTGAGATGAGTGCCATGGGGGAAATGAAATTCTTTCTCGGGTTACAGGTGGATCAGACACCCAAAGGGATTTTTCTACATCAGACCAAGTATGTGGGAGACATTCTTAGTCGGTTTGACATGGAGAATGTTTTTGCAGCTGGGACTCCACTTGCTACAAACCATGATATAGCACCTGATGAAAATGGAGATCTGGTAGATACAACAATGTACCGAGGAATGATTGGATCTCTCATGTACCTTACTGCCTCTAGACCTGATATCATGTATGCTACATGTCTATGTTCTAGATATCAGGCTAAGCCAAAGGTTAACCATCTGATCGGGGTTAAGAGGATATTTCGTTATCTGAAGGGCACACCCACACTTGGGTTGTGGTATCCTCATGATGATGACTTTGAGCTCACGGCATATAGTGACTCAGATTATGGGGGCTACAAGATGAATTACAAGTCTACATCAGCAGGGTGTCAATTCTTTGGGAGGAGATTAGTGACCTGGCAGTGTAAGAAGCAGACCTCGGTTGCGCTGTCAACCTGTGAAGCGAATACGTTGCAGCTACAAGTTGCTGTTCTCAAACATTTGGATTCAACAGCAAATGCGGGACTACGGTTTAAATTTCTCTTCTACTCCTATTTTTGTTGATAACTCTGCTGCAATTGCAGTAACTAAAAATCCAGTACAACATCCTAAGACCAAACACATCGGTATAAAATATCATTTTATACGGGACTGTTTTGAAAAGAATTTAATCGATGTGGTAAAAATAAATACGGATTTTCAACGCGCTGACCTCTATACAAAAGCTTTTGACAAACCACGTTTTCTAAATCTGTTAGAGGTCAACGGCGTTAAAAAGAAAAGTGATGTTATTCCTGATGATGATCATGTGTAGTCCGATACAGTTTAGTCTATTTTTCTTTTTTATTTTCTGTATTTGTTCTTTTTTGTTTTAAATTAAATTCATGTTATTTAGCTGTCTATTAAAATCCTAAAATATGTAAATCGGTTATGATTTTAGAATTTTAGGGGGAGAATAGGTCAGCCAGTAACATTATAAATAAAAAAAAAGAGGAGAAGGAGAGGCTAGTTGACAGAAGGTAGATCGTATCTGTGATACCGATTCAAATACTTTGGAAAATGATAGTACACAGGAACAAATCAAGAGGGACTTTAATATTTAATTTAGAAAAGATGCAAAATTCAAATTCTAAGTCTGTGTAGTCGGAGCAATATAAAAGGAAATATGATAGAAAAACTGGTATCTACTAAGGTAACACAATGAAAGTAGACCTAAAGGTTGCTAGACCACAGATGATATGTCGGTAGATTCAACACAATATATGATTAGACCTGACTGGTGATCTCAAGATCAAATTAAGTTGTTCAACTGACTGTGGGCTCCCATCTTATCACTGGTTAACACAATCAACAATATTCCAATAAGGGTAACGAGCATGTAAACGTCACAAATGTGTGCGGATGACCATAATATAGCAAAGCAACAAAAAAAAGGCAAATGCTATCAAGCTAATAACTTATGTTGTTGGTGCATTATGTGCTAAAGAAATTAAGCGATGCTCAAACAAGAAGATAGGTTGTGTGCCTCTCTGTTGTGCGATGGCACTGACCTGAGGATAAGCATAACCTAGATATTCTAGAATTCATTGTTGTTTGCCGCCTCTCTGCTGTGCGATGGCACTGACCTGAGGATTGGCTTCTCTTTGAAAGCTCTAAGATAGTCTCTTCTTGTCAAAATTCCCGTAGACCGCTCAAAAGTCTCCTGAGGAATGTTGATTATCATATAAGCGTGGGATCCACAAATGTTGGTTGAAATAATAAACCTTAAACTATCACCAATCTTGTCAAAGTCTGTGTATGGATTTAAGAGGACAAATATACTGACAATCATCGTGGATACAAATTCTTGAAAGTCCAATCAATGTGGGAATCTAATAGTACCAGTATGTTTCCTAAATTTGCTAACGACTCTGGATGAAAACCGAAAAGTGAGCATCAAATGGTTTTGATAACAAGTCCCAAATGATTGACTTGCCTGTATGATTCCAAAATTGATTTGGTCCAGGTATGGTCAAACTAAATAGAAGCTGCCTATTCCAGAAACGAATCTAGTAATTTCTATCTTAGGATTACCTCTCACAAAAAGTTAACACAAGTTTAATTTTTGTACTTTAGTTTATTTTCTATTTATTTAGTCATTTCAGTTTATTTTTGTCGGACTACATCATGGAATTCAGTAAGGGATTAATTCACCTAAAATGGTCATGTTTGAGATGACCACATGTGTTTTCAAAAGATAAAAGGATCATGTCTGAGATGATCAAATGTGTATAATGTTGATTCTAAAGCTTAAAAAGGGTTTAAATGGCAAATGGTAAGAAATGCAGAAAATTTCATAAGTATGACCCATTCGCATGAATGGACCATGAGTATGAACTTATCATGTGAATGGGAGCGTACGAATGGACAATGAGTATGGACCATTCAACCGAATGACCCAGTCGGATGTTTAAGAGCGAACGAATGAGTAAGTCGCACGACTGAACTCCAGTCGGACGACTGAAGGGGGCCAACTGAACCAATCGCACGACTGAGGCCCATTCGCCCGAATGAAATTTAGCCCAGTCGTACGATTGAATTTAGGTTAAGTATAAATAGAGGAGAATCGGTCGCAGAGACTCACCACTCCCAAATTTGCCCTAATTCGCACGACTAACGTCACTCTGCCCAAATTTCGTTTGATCACCATAACTCTTGATTTTCGAGTACTGACCATTTGCACTGACTTTACAGGTAATTTGCGGTGCAGAACCATTGTTATATCACTCAAATTGATACATAATCTGGACAATCGGACTCCTTAGAAAAACCGTAACATTTGGTTCAAATAACCTAATAAACGACGTAAACAGATGAAATTAAGATGTTAGGTGTTTAACTAATGGATTGCGAGTCTAATGAACCAGAGCACGAAGTCTAAAATTCAAAATTGGTGAAAAATTGAATTGAATTGAACAGTCAGAACAACATGCGAATGACAGGTTGATGAACTTCAGTCGCACGACGATGTGTGCGACTAGCTAAACCGCACGACTGAACCATGCGTATGAGTTCAGTCGCACGACTGGTGTAACCGCATGAGTTTACATACGCATGAGTCTAGTAGCACACTCAGTCGTACGTATGGGTTAATTCGCACGACTGGAGTTCAGTCGCATGCTAATTCGCACGACTTGATCTCCGCGCACAACCTCATTCGCATGACAGAAAAAGAAGTTTTCAAGTCCAAGTGATTCAAGACATTCTTAGCCAATGGATACTAATGTTTACTTTCATTGTGTAACAGATGGCGAGTCGATGGACATGAGTACGAAGCACAACATATGTCTCATCTAGATCTGACATCCAGAAATGCTTCACTTTTCTGGCATTATCACCTTTCTAAGGAGATCGAGAATTGCACATGCTATATCTGCTTCCATGTACTCCATATCGTTCTATACAGCAGGCCTTCTGGGAAGGCAGTAGTTGACCGATCTTCTGAGCCTCACTGTATCAGGAGTACTATCTTTGGAGAGGCGATTGAGATCACAGAGGAAGATCTCAGGATTGTGCTGCAGTTGGGGGAAGATGCTGACTGTCCTACTAGACTACACCCTCTTACTGTCAGAGGATGTTTTCTTCGAGCTAAGTACTCTGGGGACATCAATGCAGGGTGCTCAACAAGAGCAACCTGTGTCCCCAGTTCAAGTACCTTGCTCACGTACTGCTGAAGTGCATAGCGTCCAGGAAGGGAGGATTTGATGAGTTGTCAGATCAGATCCAGAACGCCTATGTAGCGTTGGTGCTGAACCATCCGTTCAGCTTCTCCAGGATGATTTTCACCTACTTAGTGGAGAACATGAGGGAAAGGGAAGGAGGCTTCTGCATGTCCCCCGATTCATGCAGATGATTATAGACCAGAAGCTCCCTTCCCTGCCGAAGGAGAAGGAAGATGCAGTAGTGCTTGAGGTGATGGATGATACCACCTTAGGCCGGATGAAGGTGTACAGGGGGAAGCAGGTGAAACCCTCTGTCAGGATACTGTTCGGGCATCTGGCCCAGTGAGGACTATGTGGTGCCAGCTCGGAGGAAGTGGCGCCACGATGATAGTGATTCTGATGTTGAGCAGATTGCTCTACCCTCCGATGACTCTGATGATGATGACATGGGGATGCTGGAGATACCATGCCCATTCCACCGAGGGGCACAACGACTGATAGTACACTCTCCAGTATCTGCCCCCACTAGAGATATAGCAGAGTCGGCTAGGTTTCACCAGGATTTTATACTTGGTGAGGATGATGAGGAGTCAGATGAGGAGCCACTGACTAGGACTGTGGGAAGCAAAGTCGTTCCCATAGAACATGGACTCCGGGCGGTTGTGAACGCCCCAGTGGATCGGGAGAGACTGCTGCTGACCCGACCTATGCTCCAGAGTCGTCGAGCCGTGTTCTAGGGGGAGCATCCTCCTCGACAGGATCGAGGAAGAAAAGGATGGCTCCGCCCCACGGCATGAAGAAAAAGAAGCCCAGACACACCTACATCACCACCTCAGCCACCATCATAACCACCTCTACAGCCACAGCCACCACCACGGCCACCTCCACAACAACCACTACCATTCCCACACTCCCTACCATTGTCACCACACCACCCACCACTACATATATTCCATCCACCACCATATCATTCACACCTACATCACCACCACTATCATCTAGACCTAACCCAATCTTCACCACTGCCACCACTACTACCACTAGCCACCAAGCGGGCCATCATCACATCCCACCCACCTATATGGATCACCTCTACCTCCCATTGGGGTAGAGGAACAGCTATCAGCGCTGAACCTTATGGTGATGCATCTGTTTAGCAGCCAATGACGAGAAGACTGCGCAGATTCGTCAGCTGGCAGATCTCACAGCTGCACAGTCCCAGCAGATCTCTCAGCAGGCTCAGCTGATTGAGCAGCAGGCACAGCAAATGGCTGCTCAAGCAAGAGATTGCCCAACTCCAAGAGCATAGATCATATCACAAAGAAGATTGAGGAGTTGGAGGATGCTAAAAAGTCTATCATGCTCAAGCTCAAAGGACTAAAAGAGCCTCTAAAGATAAAGGAAGGAGATGGTGATGAGGTGAGGATGATGATGAGGATGAAGATGAAGAGAGTGATTATGATGATGGGGATGAGGAAGAAAGACAGAGGACAGGCAGGAGGATGATGATGATGAAAGAGGAATGCAGCGCATCTGCCTCAGCTCAGTGTGTCAAGAAAGAAGATCAAAGAGAAATCAAGACCAACGAGCTTCCTCTTCTGCCTCACCAAGTGATGATCCAGCGATTCTAGATAAAAATCCAAACTTTCAAGGGACGAATTTGATGTTGCTCCCCTTTAGCAGATCAAGAATCAGTGACTATATTCTTGATCTGCAAGGGATCGTCAGAAGACTTTGAGTTATACCCCTGAAGAAGGGGAAATAATTCATGATCTTTCAATGAGCAACTGGCTGAAATGTTCAAGCTGAACCCAGATGAAATCATTAAGGATGCTCTAACTTTTGAGTCTACCAGTGAAAAAGAGCTAAATGACATTGATGAGATAGAGAAGAACATCACAGCAGAGCACTACCTCAGTACGCTGATGACGAGGAAAATGTGGTCCCCAATCTGGGTGATCCCTAGTCAGTGATACATTTGAGGTATTGATCAGATGGAGCAGGAGCTGAGAAGATTGAAGGAAAGCCCAAGCCTCAAATGACGATGTTGATATTAGAAAGGCAGAATGGGCTGCTTGTTTCAAGAAATCCAAGCCCAACGCGCAGCTCCTAAACAGAATGTCTACACCAAACTCTACACAGTGAAAAAAATCATAAGTGTCGTAGGCAGATTATTGTGTGGGCACATTTCGAGGATCTAAATGTTTATGCAATAAAGAGGGAAAAGGGCATAAAGTACTTTAGATTTCCACATGATCTAAAGGCTCTACCTAGTTTTAGCTCAACCAGCTGGCGAATTGAAGTTATTATATGCTGACCCAAGGAAGATGTCAGGCTGGTTTTGAGGCTGTGCCCTAAAGAAAGAGTACCACACCAGGTGGGTCAACTTCAAACTCAACAACCTACGAGGTATATCAGACGATCTGAAGTGACTCCATCACTGGTAGCCCAGATAGTGCTGAAGTGGAGTCCCCCAAGAACAATGTCTAGAATCTCTCTCAGGGAAATGCCACAGGACTTCACTCCCCACTTTAAGGGTGGTACTATGATTGAAGACCGGGAGGCGGACATAGTTCTAAATAAAGAGGACAATGGATACCATCAGGTGTTTGACCCAATGTGGCTCACTAACTTGTCTGATAATGATGTCTACACATTATACAAGTGGCCACTATTCTATGACCCGCAAGATATTGTACAAGCCCTCCAATTCCAAAATGTCATAAGACTCTGCTTTGCGTTCGAGATACATGCAGAGTCACAAGAGAGGAAAGTACAAGAAGTATGAAGAGGTGATGCAGAAGGTAAGACATTAGATAGATCTAGGTCCAAGGGGGTTTGTTGATACATATATGTACCTAGATCCTGATCTGAATATAATATGTCTTACACTTTATGTAACTATTGGGTACTTAATGAAATACAGATGTTTGGTTATGTTTATATGTTAATATTTCATTATGAGCTGATTAACGCATATTGACGTAATTATATAGGTTTATGATTGTTTGAAGTGTTAGCATAATGTTATAATATTGAATACACTCAAACTTGGTGAAGTGAAGTTCTCATGCGTCCGACTGGACCATGCGCTACAACAGTGTGTCATGCGTCCGAATGGCTATGCGACCGAGTGTCCATGCCCCTAAATAGTCCATACGCCTGAACAACTTCATGCGACTGACTCAGTCGCCACGACTTAACACTCAGCCGTGCGAATGGATCAACCGATGGCTCAATCGCACGAATGAACATGCTAATGGTTCAGTCGCCGAATGAGCACCCTAACCTATAATAC
>CM046452.1:54498359-54513359 GCA_025506515.1 Flaveria trinervia | reverse complement strand
TTGATGCAACGAGATAAGGTGATAGCCTACGCCTCGAGACAACTAAAGTTCATGAGAAGAACTATACCACCCATGACTTAAAATTGGGTGCAGTGGTTTTGCCTAAGATCTGGAGACATTACTTGTACGGTACCAAGTGCACTATCTACACCGATCACAAGAGTCTTCAACATATCTTCGAGCAAAAAGAGTTGAATATGAGGCAACGACGTTGGGTGGAACTACTAATTGACTATGATTGCGCTATTAAGTATCATCCGGGAAAGGCGAACGTAGTTGCCAATGCCCTAAGCAGGAAGGAAACAGCTAAACCCCGACGGGTGCAAGCTTTACAACTTACTATCAGTACCCAACTGCCCGAACAAGTTAAGAAGGCACAAATAGAAGCTTTAAAAGCAGAAAATGTTAGTTTTGACACGTTAAGGGGAATGGATAAACAACTAGTGGTGAAAGATGATGGAATTCGGTATTTCATGGATAGACTTTGGGTGCCTGTTTATGGAAATCTGAGAGATTTAGTTATGAGCGAGGCGCACAAATCCAAGTATTCTATACATCCTGGATCCAACAAGATGTATCATGACCTAAAGGCGCACTACTGGTGGCCTAACATGAAAGCAGATGTAGCTACATATGTGAGCAAGTGTTTGACCTGCTCGAAAGTAAAAGTGGAATATCAAAAACCACCCGGACTGTTACAACAACCTGAGATACCAATGTGGAAATGGAACAGATCTCCATGGATTTTATTACTAAGTTACCTCGGACTAGTACTGGTTGTGACACAATATGGGTTATTGTGGATCGATTGACAAAGTCTGCTCATTTCCTTGCAATTAAGGAAACGGATAAGATGGAGAAATTAACCCGACAGTACCTTAAAGAGATCATTTCAAGTCACGGTGTACCGATCTCAATTATTTCCGACCGCGACGCTCGTTTCACATCACATTTCTGGCAATCATTGCAGAAATATTTGGGTACACGATTAGATATGAGTACTGCTTATCACCTACAGACGGATGGCCAGAGTGAGCGTACCATACAAACGTTGGAGGATATGCTACGTGCTTGTGTGATTGACTTCGGGAATAACTGGGAAATTCACCTGCCATTAGTGGAGTTTTCTTATAACAACAGTTATCATACTAGCATACAGGCAGCACCTTTCGAGGCGCTGTATGGGAGAAAATGTCGATCACCAGTTTGCTGGGCAGAAATTGGTGATAGTCAGCTAACAGGTCCCGAGTAATTCATGAGACAACTGAGAAGATTGGCAGATACGGAACCGTATGGCTGCAGCGCGAGACAGACAAAAGAGTTATGCTGACAAGAGACGGAAACCTTTAGAGTTTCAGGTTGGTGACAAGGTTTTGTTGAAAGTCTCACCATGGAAAGGCGTAGTTCGGTTTGGTAAGCAAGGGAAAGTAAATCCGAGGTACGTTGGACCTTTTGAAATGGTGGAAAGAATAGGTCCAGTGGCCTATTTACTACCCTACCTGATTCGCTAAGTGGAATCCATGATGTATTTCACGTGTCAAACCTAAAGAAGTGCATAACCGATGAAACAATGGTCGTACCACTAGAAAAAGTTCAAGTGGATGAACAATTGTGTTTTATCGAAAAACCAGTCGAGGTGATGGACCGTGAGGTGAAAACACTTAAGCAAAGCAAGATACTCATTGTCAAAATCCGTTGGAATTCACGACGTGGACTGGAATTCACATGGGAACGAGAAGATCAAATGAAGCTTAAGTACCCTCAACTATTCGAAAAGGCGATGCCAGCAGACGAAGGTATTGATTTAAATTTCGGGACGAAATTTCTTTCAACATGGGGAAACGTGCCTATTTATTCCTATGTCTTGTGATTATTGTGTTATGCTTATGTGTTACACAATTAAATGTTAACGGTGAATTTTATCGCGTAACGCGAAAACGTGCCCATTTATTCGTATGTCTTGTGTTTTATAAATATAAAATATATAATGATTTTTATTAGTTTATATCCTTATATTAATAAGTTAAAAACACTTTACAAAGAGTTTAAAGCCTAGTTTTTATAAAATACAAATTACAAGGGCTTAAAGGGTAAATATGGAAATTAAAATTAAACAAAACACCCCAACCCTAGCCCTCCACCCCCATTCGGCTGCAATCTGCATTCCCACCCCCTCCCACTTCGAATTTGACTTAGAACAAGCAAGATATCACGAAATTTGTTCGATTTCAAGCAATAGAACACGTTGGAATCATCAATTGCAAGCAATTACACGTTTAAAGGTTAGATTTTCAAGTTTTTGTGAGTTGCTCATGATGGCCGAACCTAAAATCGTTTATGGATCTTCATGGGGTCGAATTGATTTGTGTTGATGATGTTAATATGTTAGTTGGATTGAATACATGTTGTTTAATGTTGATTATGCATGAATTGTATGTTTTTAGTGGATTGATCATGAACTTTGGTTTTATTCAAACTCGAATTCGAAATTAGCATTATTATGTGAAGTTGATGATTCTTTGATGAATGTATGATGATTAGTAGGTTGTACGAATGTTATACATTGATCTTGCAAGAAATTGATGAATTGAAGTTGTTGTTCATAGGTTAGTAATAATAGTAACTTTATTTTGCATGTAATGTTGAATTATTGATGAATTGATGTTATGGATGTGTTCATGGTGATGATTAGATGTTAGATTGTTGTTGTGATCATTGGGATTCAAGAACACATGTTATAATTCATACATTACTAAAGATAGTAACTTTTTAGGATATGAATTGATGAGTTATGATGTTTGGATGTTGTTGATCATGCTTAGATGTTGATATGAACTTGAATTGGTATATTATTAATGAATTCATGAATGCATTGGATGTTTGATAGATTTTGGGATGTGCTTTCCCAAAGGGAAACTTTATTTGCACAAAGTTTGAAGGATGATAGTTTGAACATGTTTGGGATGTTAGGAGCATGTTAGTAAGTTCATGGATGAATTCTAATATGATAGAACATTTTAATTAGTTGTATGGGATGCTTGGATAATCATGGGTGATGTTTGGACTTTGATGATCATGTATGATGTTGATGTTGATTAGTAGTTAGGACATCATGTTTGGGACTGGAAATTGATTGTTGTGATGTTTGTTGAATGCAATGAACATGGTTAATGAATATGATTATGATCATCATACACGCGTGCGAATCTAAGGCCCCTACTTGGTAGGATTGGCAGGGTTTAGGATGTGAAGTCGTGAGTGGCTTCACATGGCATTTGTGAGTGATTTGATCTTTGTGTGGTATATTGGTTGTGTTATACTAATGGATATGTTAATGTTCTAGATCGCATGACTTGTATGATACTTGGTTGTATGATGATCTAATGATAGTTAATATAGCATATAGATGATCTATTTGAATGTAAACCATGTATGATATATGTGTATAATTGCTTGAATGGTTTACAACACATAAAGTCACCAACGGTCAAACGGGTCAACTGGGTCAAACGTGTCTGTTTTCTGAAATCATGAGTCCTTGGTTGTAGTGTACTTAGGGTTTCACATGTTCTCTATTTACACGTACTCACGTACTCATATGATCTAGGTAACCTTTGAAGATTGTCTGTCCATTCTGTTTGTCAAGTAAAACTCTAAGTGTCTATCCGTATATCAGGTGAGTTCATGCCCCACTCTTTATTTAATCTCTTTTGGGGGAGATAGCATACTGGTAAATCACAAACGCTTTATATATTTAAGTTGTGTAAATATTAATATAGTTTTGATATCATGGAAAAGTCCTCACACTTTCGAATTGTTAATATTGATAGCGGAAATTTTGGTAGTACTACTGGGTCTGACAGCCCCACCTATGTGACTCGAGGTCAACTGGGTGCAATTGTCCTATTGAACATTATCACGACCTGTTAAGTCGTGACAGGAGGCAACAACGTAACACAGTCAGCTTCAATTGCGAAATCACTATGAATTAATATTTATTGTTAATGGACTAGCTATCTGTTACAATGCACTACTTTTATATCTATGTTATTAATCTGTTTATGTTTGATTATCACTCTTGAACTCACCAACCCTTGTGTTGACATTTTAGTATGCTATTCTCAGGTTATTAGCTTGCTTGCCATTAGGAGCACTACAGGGTTTCACTTGCATTCTAAGACTCGGTCTTCAAGACATTTTTATCATTTAATGGTTAATGTTTACTCTTTGGGTTGGCGCATGTTTTGCCATAGTATACACTTTTATATCTTTGGGTTGTTTTACAAATCGCTTCCGCACTGGTTTCAGTTTCTAATTTGGTTGATTTTATTTTTAATAGTGGCATATAGAGTCATTCTGAGTAACTATTGACTGTGATCCTGGTTTGTTCACACTTCTCGCGGTAAAACTCTGCACGTGGATTTTGAGGGTGTGACATTATTATTATTATTGTTATTATTATTATTGTTATTATTATTATTATTATTATTTTTATTATCATTATTATCATTATTATTATGATTATATTATTATATTATTGTTTTATATTACTATTATTATTACTATTATTATTACTGTTATTATTACTGTTATTATTGTTGTTATTATTGTTATTATTATTATTATTTGGTGTTGTTATTATTGTTATTATTATTGTTATTATTATTGTTATTATTATTATTATTGTTATCGTTATTATTATTATTATTATCTTATTATTATTTTATTATTATTATTATTATTATTATTATTATTATTGTTATTATTATTATTATTAAATTATTATTATTATTATTATTATTATTATTATTATTATTGTTATTATTGTTATTATTATTGTTATTATTATTGTTATTATTATGTTTTATTATTGTTATTATTCTTGTTATTATTGTTATTATTATTATTATTATTATTATTATTATTATTATTGTTATTATTATTGTTATTATTATTGTTATTATTATTATTATTATTATTATGTTATTATTATTGTTATTATTTTGTTATTATTATTGTTATTATTTTGTTATTATTATTATATTATTGTTGTTGTTGTTATTATTATTATTATTGTTATTTTATTATTATTATTATTATTATTTATTATTATTATTATTATATTATTATTATTATTGTAGAGATTAATGAAGTGGCAGATGCAACTCAAACATCCAAAGTCTATCCTGCATGCTGCACATGTGCATTGAAGAAGAATGCTTAGGGAGTTTCACACATGCAACAGAAATACTCTAAGTGTGAAATTTTCCGAAGTCAAGACCAATATCTTCCGAAGTCAAATATGAAGTCTTCCGAAGCTTCAACTTATGAAGACAGATTTTGAGTCTGTAACTTTCTACTTCATGTACTTTATCCTTTTTGTAATAGATAAGGATGTGAGCTATGGCATGTCATAGTCACTAGTCAGAAGGCAATCTGCCTTTTGACTCTACAATTGATTTTGTTTGTGTCTAGTCAATTGTATCCGGTTGGCTTTCAAAGTATAGCCGACTGTAGGATGTAGTATAAGTATCTCATGTTCTTGTATCTTTCTAATATGCTTTGTAACACTTGTAATAGAACATAGAGAAAGCAATATACTGTATTCTTGAAAACCATACACTTGTGTTCTTTTGTTCTGTGTCATATATTACTTGTGTTCTTAATGTCTCACTTGTGGTTAATCCAGTTTACTGTTGATTCAGTTTGTAATCTCCTCTTTGTTGTATTGTGTTGTAAGCGATCCCTTTCACCGTCCTCCATTGATATCAGGCTTTCCAGGCTCTTGATATAAGATCTCACCATCTTAAGATCCCTCACATACACAAATACTAAACTTTTCATATGGCAGCCATTTTTAAGACTAATATGGAAACTGGAACCATGAACAAGTCTCCACTGATCACTCTTGATGAGTTTGATTCCTGGTGTTTGAGAATGGAAGTTTTCATCAGGTCTCTTGATTCAAGAATGTGGGAGTCTATTGAAAATGGACCTTTCAACCTAGCACCCCTTCTGCTACTGGTGCTGGTATGATCCCCAAGGATGTGGCTACTACTCTGATAAGATAGGAAGAGAATAGAGATTGACAGAAAAGCCATGACAGCCCTTCAACTGCCATTCCAAACTCTATGTACAGAGGTTTTAAGAAGTGCAAAACAACTAAGCAGCTGTGGGATGCACTGAAATTGATGTATGAGGGTTCCTCTGAAGCCAAGGAGAACAAGAAGGATCTCCTGAAGCAGCAGTTTGAAAACTTCACCTTCAAAACAGGTGAAACCATGACTCAGCAATACTTCAGGTATGTTTAAATTGTGGATACCCTTATGGATGGAGTTTCTCTTGAGAACAGAGACATTGTAAGGAGTTCATGTCCTCACTTCCTAGGCAGTGGACACACTACTGTGTGGTGATCAAGAGGACTGAAAATCTCAAAACTCTTACTCTGGCAGAGTTATAGTGATTCTCAGTGGCTACCAAATGGAGATGAACATGCAAGGTTCATCTAGCAACTCCAACAATCAAATGGGTTCAGCCCTATATGTGGTTGAAAGGGATAGCAAGAAACCCAAACATTCGCATATGCACCCTGACAACTCACCAAAGGATCCTTTCATCACCTTCCCAAGACACCAAGGGAGAACTACACTCTAGGAAGCCCATTCCAAGAGACAAGCTCTTCTCAGCTTTTGTGTCTTCTGATGAAAGCTGTGGCCACTCTCTTTTCACTCTTGAAGATTTGGACTGTATTCATCCAATGATCTGGAATACATGGAAATAGTCCAGCGGATGGCTCTTCTCACTCACAGAGTCAAGAAGTTCTACAAGAGGACTAGAAGAAAGTTTCCAAGCAATGCAACCAGTGGAAAGTTTGGCTGGACAAAGGCAAAGTCAAATGTTACAACTGTAACTTGATGGGCCACTTTGCTAGAGAGTGTAAGGCACCTAAAACAAGTGGTGGCCAAACACAGTCCAGACCTAACTACACTAACAAAGCTCTCTAGAATGAGAAGTCAAAGAAGCAGCCTGCTATTGTTGTTGAAGAAGGAGGCTTTGACTGGAGTTTTCAGGTGGAAGATGCTTCTCCAAACCAAGCATTGATGGCAGATCATGATGAAGCCAAGGTATTGGAACATCTCTGTACTCCTGAATGCAGTGCTAAAGTCAATAGATACAGGTCCTATAACTTGAGGATGAGATCTGACCTTGAGTCCTTAAACATTTTAAAATCTGATTTTAGAAAGTCTGAAAATGATTATAAACAAGATAGAGGACCTAGAGAAAACCATTTTAATTCTAAAACATGAACACATAGATTTTAGGACTCAAATCAAAAATCTCATAACCAATCTGACTGAGTGCCAGGCTGAGCTTGTGATCAGCAAAGCCAGGGCAGAATAGAGTGTTCTTGAAGAAGAGACCTTCAAGAACATGATATCCTCATCCCTAGACAACAAGGTGTGCTATCAAAACAGGCAGGGACTGGGATCCAATGAGATAGCTCCTCCACACATAATGTTGTATGTAAGACCTCCTAGGTGTGGAATTTGTGAAGATGAGTTTCCTCTCATAGATCCTATGAGTGAAGAGGATGAAGAAGAGATAGTGAAGAATTCCTCTGAAAGAGTGAAGATGTGGATTCTAAGAAGGGCCACTATCCTTTTGAGGAGAATAAGAAGACTGTGATGACCAAGTCCATAAGAAAGAACTTGATTAAAAAGAGCAAAAGAAAGGCAAGGAAGGCTCAAGAGATCAAGGCTACTTTTGACTCTAAGCAGAAACAAGTTTTCATATCTGCAGGATTTGAAGTAGTAAGGACTGAAGACATAAACCAAAACTCTTCTGCTAAGATTCTGGTTCTTGTTCAACTCATCTCAGTAACAAGAAGAAGACTGATCTCCTGTGTACCACTGCTGCACAGCCTAGACCATCAAACTCCAAAAACAGTTCCCAGCCTAAAGGAACTGTCTCAACATCTTCAAAGATGAAGGTGGAGAAGGGATGTGACCAAAGACAGTCTTGTTCCCAGCAGAAGACTCTTATGAAGAAGAAAATAGTGTGTGTCATATGTGAAAGTACCACTCACATTGCTAAGGATTGTCCATACAATCCTAAAGGTATTGTCCATATGACCAAGACAAAGACTTCAAAGAGTTCCAAGAAGATTCAAGCTTTGGAAGGAAAACCTGTTTCCTTCAGAAGCTCCAAATCTAAGAAGAAGGCAAGTGGAAAATTACCCTCGGAAGAGAAGTTGGTTTCGGAAGAAAGGAGTTCTTCTGAAGCACTGAAGTTTGCTGCAGTGTCTGCAGAATCTTTCGAAGGTTCAGTCATCAAAACTTCCGAAGTTCCAAAAGCTTCCGAAGTTTTGAAGGTCAAGTCCAAGAGTCCAAAGGTGGTGTGGAAGTCTAAGAAAGACCAAGTGACTGAGAACTCTCCATCAACAACAGCTCAAGATCCTCTTAGCAAAACTATAGGATCTATCACTGTTGCATTACCTTCTATTTCTGAGCCCAAGACAAGCAAGGCTTGGTTTCCAAATGTAACTAATCATTTTCTTTGTGCAAGGACAGCTCAAGACAAACAAAATGTCTGGATCATTGATAGTGGCTGTTCCAGGCATATGACAGGCAGTAGGTCACTACTCCAAAACTTTGAAAGGATTGATGGAGGACCAGTTGCTTTTGGAGGAGATAAAGGTGGTTACATTTCAAGAAGGGGCATGGTCACAAATGGTAAGCTCAGTATTGAAAAGGTAAACTTTTTCAAAGAGCTTGGGTACAATCTTTGAGTGTATCCCAATTTTGTGATAAGAGTCATAACATGCTCTTTATTGAGCATGAGTGTATTGTTCTCAAGCCTGGTATGGTCATTTCTCATGAGCATATCCTGCTTAGAGCCCCTAGGAAAGGGAACATGTACAAGAATTGCAAGAAACATCTCCCTCTGGAGAAGTTTTATGCTTTCTGTCTAAAGCCAATAGTGATGAGTCTTTCCTGTGGCATAAAAGAATGTGCCATGTAAACTTTAAGAACATGAATAAATTAGTTAAGAATGATTTGGTAACTGGAATACCAAAGAAAGAGTTTACAAGTGATGACCATTGTGTTGCATGCCTGAAAGGGAAGCAACATAAGGTATCTCCCAAGCCTAAGGAAAGGAACTCCATCACTACACCCTAAACTTGTTACATATGGATCTCTTTGGCCCCACCAGTCAAATGAGTCTAGGAAGGACCTCTTATTGTTTAGTGATCTTAGATGACTTTACAAGATTCAATTGGGTCTTCTTCCTTAGAACTAAGGATGAGACTACTGAGATTCTGAAGAATTTCATCTTAAAGATTGAGAATCAATTTTATCACAAGGTCAAGATCATAAGATGTGATCAAGGAACTGAATTTAAGAACCAAATCCTTGATACATTTTATGATGAAAAGGGTATTACAAGACAATACAATGCTCCCAGGACTCCTCAGCAGAATGGTGTTGCTGAGAGGAGAAACAGGACACTAATTGAAGCTGCAAGAACCATGTTGTCTGACTCTAAGCTGCCCATCACCTTCTGGGCAAGGCAGTCAACACTGCCTACTATGTGCAGAACAGAGTTTTAGTGGTCAAAACTCATGGCAAGACTCCTTATGAACTTTGGCACAAGAGGAAACCTTTCATTGGTTTTCTCGGGTCATTTGGATGTCCTTGTACCATCTTAAATACCAAAGATCAAATTGCCAAGTTTGCTGAGAAATCAGATGATGGACATTTTATTGGATACTCGTCTCAAGCTAAGGCTTATATAGTATACAATCTCAGAACCAAAATTGTTGAGGAGTCAGCCAATGTGACTTTCAATGAACACACACCCTATGTGGTTGGTTCTGGTCCTGATTGGTTATTTGATCTTGATTTAGTTACCAACTGTTTTAACAAATCTTGTGAGAATGTTTCAGGATCTACAGAAAATCTAAATACAGGTGATCCTGATCCAAGATTTGAGCTGAGAAGATCTTCAAGTCACACAACTCAGCTCCAGTTAGAACTACTTCTACTAATGAGGTTTCTATCAACACTACAATGACAAACTCAGCTGATACATCTGGGGTGCCTTCAAATTCCAGCTCAGAGGCTCCACAACCAGATAAGAACATCTTAATTGTGGAAGACAACAATGGTGGTAGTGATAGTGATCAAGAATTTCTTGATGCTACTAACCACGCCATAGATGAGAACATTAATGATGTCACACACTACTTGGATCAAGTTTCTCTTGAAAAGTGAGCTAATGTGGTGGGAGAAACATCCATGCCAGATCTAAATTTCCCTAAATTAGATCTTTCTCAGCAACTTGCTATGATCCCTTAGCTTAGGATCCACAAGTCTCACCCCGCCACAAATATCATTGAAGATGTTGTCATAGGGGTAAGAACAAGAGGACAAACCCATGAAGCAAATGTTTGTCTTCACTCTTGTTTCTTATCCCAGATAGAGCCAAAGAAAGTTGATGAGGCTCTAAAGGATGGAAGTTGGGTTGAGGCTATGCAACAAGAGTTGCTTCAATTCAAAAGGTGAAAAGTTTGGAACCTTTGTCCTCTTCCTTATGGGAAGACTACCATTGGAACCAAATGGGAGTTTAGGAACAAGAAAGATGATAGGGGCATTATCATCAAGAACAAAGCTAGACTAGTTGTTCAAGGGTACACACAAGAAGAAGGGATTGACTACACTGATGTCTTTGCTCCAGAAGCAAGATTAGAAGCTATTAGGATATTCTGGCATTTGCTGCATCTAAGAACTTCAAGGTCTTTCAGCTTGATGTGAAGTGTGCCTTTCTGTATGGAGTGATTGATGAAGAGGTATATGTCAAACAACCACCTGGTTTTGTAGATCCTGATCATCCTAATTATGTCTGCAAGCTTAAGCTCTTTATGGGCTGCATCAGGCACCCAGGAAGTGGTATGAGACACTATCTGAGTATCTTTGTAAACATGGATACGGGAGAGGTACTATAGATTGAACTCTCTTCATCAAAGGACAGGGACATGACATTCTGCTAGTTCAAGTGTATGTGGATGACATCACCTTGGTTAAACAAATCCAAAGCTCTGCAAAGACTTTGAGAAGCTGATAAAAGACAGATTTGAAATGAGTGCTATGGGGGAACTCAATTTCTTTCTGGGAATTCAAGTGAAACATGTTGAAGATGGCATCTTCATAAGTCAGTCAAAGTATGTTCAGGACATACTCAAGAGATTCAACATGACTAATTGTAAGATTGTTAAGACACCCATAGCCAGAAACCACTCCCTTGGACCTGACCTTGAGGGGGAGTGTGTAGATGAACACTTATACAGGGCTATGATTGGGTCTCTTATGTATATTACTGCTAGCAGGCCTGATATTATGTTGCTACATGTATTTGTGCAAGATATCAAGCCAACCCTAAGATGTCTCACCTTATCACTGTCAAGAGGATTCTTAGATACCTCAAAGGTGCCTCAACACTTGGTTTATGGTACCCAAAGAATCCTGACTTCAATCTGTATGCTTATACAGATAGTGATTATGGTGGTTGCAACATGATTGCAAAGTTTACATCTGGGGGATGTCAGTTCCTTGGTGAAGGATTGTCTCATGGTAATGCAAGAAACAATCTGTGTCTCTGCATCAACTACTGAAGCTGAATACATTGTTGCTGGAAGCTGCTATGCTCAAGTGCTTTGGATTCAAAATCAGATGCTGGACTATGGGTTAAACTTCAAGGAGACTCCCATTCATATAGACAACAACAGTGCTATCTCAATCATAGAGAATCCTGTGCAGCACTCAAGGACCGAACATATCAATATCAGGTATCATTTAATAAGAGATAACCATGAAAAGGGACTAATTAAACTAGTCAAAGTTCACACAGGTGAACAATATGCTGATCTGTTTACAAAGGCTTTTGATGAACATAGATTTAAATATCTAATATCAGCTATTAGGATGATAAACTTTGAGTAGGCTTACTTAAAACTAATTATTATTATTTCTTAAAATATGTGTGTCCTAAGTTGTCTAGTTCATCACTCTCATAAGCTCATGTTTTCTTTGGATAAAATTATCTTTTTGAATACTTTCCTTAGTTTTTTGATAATTTTTGATCCTTCGGAAGTTATGCTTTTAACTTCGGAAGCAAATCATGCCTTCAAAATAAATAACTGTCTAAGAAATTTACCTTTGGAAGAGATTTTTAATCTATCTTTCGAAGCTTAAATACTTGTCTCAGACACTTACTTATTTTCAAGGACCATTTTCTTCCGAAGCAAAATTAACTCTCGGAAGCTTTGTGTCTTATATACAAAGCAATCAAGTTTTAAATTTCTATTCCGAAGTAAAATTTTCAAAACTCTCAAGAAATTCTTCTGAAGTCATTTTAGCTTCGGAAGCTTTTGAATTAAAACTTCCGTAAATAATTTACCTTCGGAAGCTTTTTAATTTCCAAGAAAACTATTATTTGAGCAAAAGTAAACTACTTTTCCAGAGGTAGGACCGACATCCGGATTTCAAAGTTTATCCTCTTTCATTAAACTTTATTGAAATCCCTCTCACATATAAACCCAACGGTTCCCCCTCTTTCTATCGTCTGTTCTTCCTCTAAACCTAAAACCCAATTTCTCTCTGAAATTTCTTTCTTCCTTCTTTCTTCATCTTTAAGCTACCTCACAATGGCCAATCTTGCTCAAAGAAATGATCCCAACTTTACCATGCAGCTACACAGGCAACATAATCAAGTTGCTCTGTTAAGCTCTAAGAAAGATCCTCATTTCTCAGAGGTTTGTCGATTCTTAGCTTTGTCCAACTACTTCACCTCCCTAACCATTGATCCTCCTCTCTATGAGGATTAGCTGCTTGATTTCTAGAAGACCTGCCAAGAGGTCATAATGGACGTGGAGAAGGCACTGTCTGCCACAGTGCAGGGGAGAATAATCTTCACCACACCTGCTACATCCCAACCACTCACACAGCCTCAAATTACCCTCACTTACCAAAGAAAATCCAAATGAACCCTACTCAGATTATTCAGTCTGTGGAGGCCCCCATACACTCACCATCACAAGCAGAAGTGGACACTAGAGCTCCAACTTCTCCTGAGGAGCAGACCACTCCCATCTCTTCAAGGATCAGTGCTGAGGTTCCTCATGCTCAGCCTGATGAGCTCATTAGCCCAACTGTCTTAAGCTATCACTCTGAGTCTCAACACTCAAGTGATCAACCTTCAGGGGACAGTTACCATCCCCAGCCTATAGATCTCAACCAAACAATTCCCAACCTTGATTTCTATACTCATGAAGATCTAGGTTTCAGTGAGTTAATGAGTTTCTCTTCTCTACCTCTACTCAAAGAGAGATGAATGCTTCTGAGTCTCCAATATATATCCCACATTAGTTACCTACAACTGAGGTGGACACGTCTGAACCTGTTCAGGATGTCCATATGGAAAAGGCTCTCACTTCTAAAAGTGATTACATCATTAAGACCTCAACCATGGCAACTCAGCCAACTGACATCTCAACTGAGACAGCCAGTGGCAAAGGAAAACCAGCAGCCAAAAACCTCAAGCTGGTGGTGAGACTAAGGACTTTGGTTCAGTCATCTCATCCCCCAATGATTCTTCTGATGAAGATGAGGGGAATCTAAGACTAAAGGTGCAAAAACTATCTAAAACATGCACCTATTTAGTCTCAAAGGTCAGTCACCTTGAATCTCAGGTGACTACCTTACATAATAGGATCAATGATCAGCAACTTGAGATTTCATATCTTAAGGAAAAACTAGCTGGGAGACCCTTAAGAAGAGCTCAACCAGAAACACAAGAACCTGTGGATGTGATTGACCTATCTTCTGGCTCACTATGCAAGTGGGTGATGCTACCAAAAAGGGAGAGAAAGTCATTACAACTACAGAACCTGGGAGTACTTCAGTGAGAGTGGATATTAAGAACTCACCATCCTCACTTGTAAATGTGCATTCTCAGCAACCTCCTCAAATTCACATTGATGTGGACTACACAGACTCCTTCATACAGAGTTTGTTTGAGGATGGGATACCAAGGGCTATGTCATCTTCACCATCTTCCAATCACATTATTGGGTGGATACATGAGAGCAACAGGAAAGCCCTAATCATCATAAGAGTTCAAAGGCAGCAAGAAGTCTTAAATTTTCAGACTTTGTACTATGAAGATCTGGATCTAGTCAACATGCCATTTGTCAATCCAAGCAAATCAAGACAAGCTGACAGGCTAGCTCAAAGAATCCAAGACAAGATCACTGCAGAGTTCAGCTTCAAAAGGAGACTCAGGCAATCAGGCAATGCCATCGGTCAACTAGATGTTGAGGCAGACCCTAAGATTAGTTTCATAGAGGAAACCTTGACTGAAGGCCTAGTGGCTGAACCTGAGAGCCCTGTCTCATTATCATCAACTGCTGCAGAGATCCACACTCCTATTGAGACACCTGCTGGTGAAGGTGCTTCTCAACCTCTCTCTGGCTAGAGCTCAGAAGCTGCATCAAGCAATGAAGGCCAAAGCTCTCTCCACCCTGAGTCATAAAGGTCTCTGAGTGACAAATGAAAAAGAAAGATGACATCTGAGGAGATTGAGGAGGAGGAGAGAGAGAGCAAAAGGAGGCTGAGGGGAGAAAGTTCCTCTGCTGAGTCTTCAAGACTCATGGATTCTGCTATAAGGGCTGCCCCCAAACTAGATACTCAGAATGATGAGTTAAGGGCAGTCAGAAT
This sequence comes from Flaveria trinervia, assembly GCA_025506515.1. Taxonomy (NCBI): domain Eukaryota; kingdom Viridiplantae; phylum Streptophyta; class Magnoliopsida; order Asterales; family Asteraceae; genus Flaveria; species Flaveria trinervia. The sequence goes on along the minus strand of CM046452.1, from coordinate 54,498,585 downwards.
AAATATCTGCAGACAAGGAACTATGACATAGACAGTGTCATTTCTCTCCCCTTAGATGATTTGAATGATCTGGTTGATCTGGAAAAGTCAAGGGAGAAGAAGGAGGCAGAAGATGCTGAGCTTCTAGTACAAATAAAAGAAGAAAGAAGAAAGAAAAGATTGTACAAACATGTGCCTACCCTCTCCCTAGTTCAAGAAAGTCCTGCATAAGAGGATGTGGTTCAAC
>CM046452.1:54488359-54493359 GCA_025506515.1 Flaveria trinervia | reverse complement strand
AAGTTGTCCAACATATGCTTATTGATAGTTATTCAGCATATGTAATTCGACGGTTGATTCAACATTTGATAGAAATCAGTAGGTTGGCAGCCAATTCTATATTTTAGAATTTTCGATAGCTTCATCCTTCTCATATATCAACACTTACTTTTTCGTATCATCAAAACATTGCTACATTAACACATAACAAAATATTGTGATTTGATATTACATTTCTTATTTTTTTAATTGTCACATTTCTCAACTATTTAACGTATTCATTTTATACCATTTTTCAAAACCTTATCTTAGTTCAATGAAAATCATTCAACCTTCCACTTTTATGTTACTTAACATTTCACATATAGATATAGAGGGTGTGCACGGTGCGGTTAATACAATTTTCGAAACCGAAACCACGAGTTCGGTTAATACCATATTTTTAACCGAAACCGCGAGTTCGGTTAATACCATATTTTTAACCGTAACCGCAACTGAAACTTCGGTTAACACACTTCGGTTAACCATCGGTTATGGTTAATTTGTGGTTAATTTTGGTTAATTGACCAATATATTAAAGATATGCTTTTAAACCAAAATATAACTAATAAATTATTGTTAGGCTAGGTATGGACCAATTTTATAAGTGTGTGCATGATATGGTTCATTTTTAAGGTATTGGCAAAATCAAAACCGAAGTGGGGGTGTGCATAAAATAATATGTGTGCACATTTTGCATTGTTTCTGTTTGTTTATGATGTTTCTTCAATACATAACGAATCCACTATGTAAATGTATATTATAAATGAGAAGTAAAAGTATGAATATATGAAATTATAGTAAAATCATGAAAAATATTGTAAATTTATTAGGTAATGTGGTTAATTTGCATATCAAAATCGAAACCGAACAACAATACGCCGTTAATCGTTATGCCTTAACCGAACCGTCAGTTAATTGTTCGGTTCGGTTAATTTGGTTCGGTTAATGTGTTTAATTGGGTTATGATTCGGTGAAGTCGGTTATCTGCTCACCCCTACACAGAAAGTTAATACGAACTAAATGAATAAGCATAAACTTCACCCAAGATAAGAAGCAAGACCGAAAAATAACATCTAGGAAAACATAGAATTAGCATATAATACGCAGACCAAGGTATTATGTTGTCACATAGCTGATAACAAAAACACGAGGATTCGATGCGGGATCGTCATAACACATTGGGCTTGATGCGAATCACTAGATGCATTTTTTGTCAATGGATAATGACGTCATCAAACACATAAAGCACTAGTGTCAAGGATAGCCATTACCATAACTAATATCAAACAATATAAAAATGTAAGGTCCCGTTCCCAGAGACCTTACAGTTGGTCATTCATAGCATTAAATACATTAAACACTGTTGTTGAGCAATACACCATTGTTTAATCGAATACAAAAGAATTGTTTAATTACATTACAAAACAAAAACAATCATAACCATGAATGGATGTTAGTCTTTTCCTGCCGAGTAGCTTTACCCACGTGCCATCCTTAGCAATATTTACCTGCCAATTGAAATGTATAAAAGTCAGCGTTGCTGAGTTTTTTAAAAGTAATAAAATACTTTCTGTAGGTATACATATGAAAATACTCTTTTTATAAAATTCCATCTCTTTATACGTGAGCACGCATTAACTATACAATCAGATAATGCTTTTTCTCTTTACTGTATGCCTTGTTTACTCTGTATTCTTTTATTTTTATCTTTCACTGTTTATGTGGACCAATGAGCAAATACCATAAACTATGTGTGCGGGGGAAATGGTGCTGAGCCCTCTGTTCCCACAAGGGGTTCTAAATACTGTACACAAGGCTGGCCCAGACACCTAGGATACGCTGCAAAGGTCTATTAATTTCAATTGACTGGCCTCGTGTGCATCTTTGGGTAGCTAACCCACATCACAGTTGAGCTAACGACCTCATGGTCGTGTACCTCCTGTAAGCTTGCAAGACTTGTTAACGTTTTAAATTAAGTTCCACTTCTCTTATTCATTGCTCTTTCACTTTATTATTAGTAATAATACTTTACGTTACAATAATAAACACACCACGTAAAGTCATGCACTAATAGCAATAATATAAATAATAATAATAAGGAACAATCATAAGACAATCATAATAGTGCATGAAACCAAGAATTTATATGCCCTAGTCAAACCTCAGTCAAAACCCTAAAAGCACAGACTCCCAAAAATTCTGAAATAAATTCTAAGTGTTTAGGCGCTTTGACACTATTTGGGCGCATGGGCCCTGTTTGGGCGTTTCATCACTATGCAGGTGCATCAGCCAATACATAACCATTTCAACACTTAAGCATAGGAGCTATTCAGGCGTATGGACACTATTCGGGCGTATGGTCCATTCGGACGCATGGACACTTAGACGCATGGGCTATTCGGGCGTATGGAAACTTAGGCGCATGGGTTATTCAGACGCATGGGCACTATTGGGGTGCATGGCCATACACTTAGTCGTCCAACTAATATTCTAGGCGCATGAGGGTACTATTCAGGCGCATGAGTTAACTTAAACATTTCTAAGGCATTTCCAAGCGCATGAGCTTTATTTAGGTGCATGAACCTTCTGTTCAACATGTTTCTAGGATAATTCCGAACCTAAACATCAAGCCTATTTTTTCTAAGCTTACTAAGGCAATTCTAAGCATGAACATCTAAGGAACATCATCAAACATGCATAATACATACAGATACACATACATAACATTGTAAAATCGTTTTAATACATTTTCAGCCCCAAGAAGAGTTTAAAACAAGTAAAACCGGGGTCTAGAAACTCACCTTGTGCAACTTTGGGTGTATCTTCCTGCTAACCCGTTTGCAAATGAGTTTGAACACCTAGAAACCCACAAAACACACATACACGACCACACACAAGCACATAAGCATATACTCGAGACAAAACCCAACACAAACACTTAAAATCTTCGAATTCTTACCTTGAATTCAATCATCATCATCTTCTTCTTCTTCAACCGAGAGTTTTTCTACTCTCTCTCTCTCTAAACCGAAATGAAAAAGGTGATGGGAAGTGAGGGTGGGCGGCCATGCCCACCTTTACACCAACTTCTTTATACTTTTGCCCTTTTTACACTTTTAACCCCTCAACTTGGGTTTATTGATGTTTCCTTCTTTTATTCTTCATTTCTTATTTTTCTTTTAAAAGATAACCGGGTGTTACAAAAAATCTCTAAAAGTCCCAAATCAGGAAAACTAGGTCAAAATACGCAGAACCAAGTAAAAAGTAGTAGAAACCAAACAAGTGAGTTCACAAACAATTTAATAGCAAAAAACAAAACCAAAGATAAACAAATTATCTATTTCCCAAAGATGTGCGGTCTCATCTACCAGTCTCTCTAACCAAACCAGCCAATCTTAAATATTATTACCTGAAATGACATACGTTAAAAAGTCAACATATATTGGTGAATTCGCAGGTTTAAGTCAAATAAGTTGTCGTATAAGTCAAGTACAAAAGTTGTGTGTGCATAAATATATAAGGATCCAAGAAACCAACATAAGTTCATGAGCAAACTTAATGTGTACATGCACCAAGTACAAATACAAGTAAACCGGATTATATTCACCCCTAGGACTCGTCATGGCCAAGTCAGTATTAGCTAGCATACTTACAATGAGGGTGGGGGTGTCAACGTGTTAATACTAATAATGCTTCTCCACGGCTTCTAAACTAGATTTAAATAAGCATGAAATAGAAGATGATCACTTTAAAACAAGTACAAACCTCATGAAGGACATATAGACCTAATCTTATGACTCAAACCATACATGTTCGTCCAAAATAAGTAAATAAGCACGACATGATCTAAAAAAAAAGTTAAGCACACTTTTTTCCCAAGTAAAACATATAGTAAAAGGGGTAATGAAACTCACCTTAAGAGTAGTATGATATGTAAATATAAAAAGCCTAAAAGTTATTGGTTAACTACCTCATAAGTACACATGTAAGAATAGTTCAAACTAGGTCAATACCTTGAGTGAAGTCATGTAGTCAAGTCCTTAATGTTCAACCATGAATTTAATTATGAAATTACATAGTTCGTTGTATCTTCAATTCAATATCTTGTCTTTATCTTTTCATAATGTCAAATTGTTATGTTTGTTGTTAAATTAGTATTCTTGTGATAGTTCATGTTCACTAGTGTAGCGTCTTTACTTAAGGTTTTAAGATTATTTTACTTGGAGTTAATTATCATTAAACATCTTACGTTCGGTCATTTTTCATGTTTATTAAAATTTGTTGTCATTTAAATGTTAGTCTTAAAGTTTATGTGATTAAGTAACATTTCAACTTGTAAAGCTATACACACACTGAATTTGCATATATTACTTAGAGGTTCAAACGATAACAAATTGGTGTAAATATGATGTCCCTGGAAAGCTAAGACCTAAAATAACTCCCAAAAATAAACTTACATGGATATAGTATGTGAAAGTTATGACGTTGTGAACACGGATTAGCATTCTTCCAAAAAATTTCAGATTTGACCTTTGAATTTATTTTGATTGTTTGGAGGATCAACGTTATTGGATTAAGATGAAATCACTTGACTTGGAAATAAGGTTCTCTGAACTTACATTAAAGACTATAAATTAGGCTTAATTTGACATTTTTTTGACTAAGTTATGTCATGTACAAGTCGACTCTTGTTTTCTTTAGCTTTCTGTCCAAATTACTACACATGTCTAGTTCACCCAAAACCAATGCCTTTCACCATGTTTGACCCAAGGCTCATTCCATAAGATTATTTTATGTACATATTGACCAGTTTACTAAACTAAACCAATATCTAACCTAAAAGATACAATTTCGTTAAACGATGTCTATGTCAACAGTTCGCATTCTAATTCGTTTTTAAGTTCAAGATTCAATCTTTTTCACATATTTTCACGTATAACTAGTCATTTAAAGCTAATTTAAATTTTATTAAAATATTT